>AWOL01S0001170.1:23827-66671 GCA_000715115.1 Nicotiana otophora | reverse complement strand
GTGGCTGCCCAAAGGGGCCTTGATGATGAGTATTAACTAACACACAAAAAAAAGTGAAAATGTTTGGAGGGTTTCTTTGCTAAGTCATCACCTAGTGGGGCCTAAACCAACTAAAGTAAGACTTCTTAAATTCAACTAATTTCATACAAGAATGATCAATTCACACTCTTCAAGTCTAATTCACAAGAAACGTGAATTAGAACTAAGGAAACTGACAAAAGTGGGTAAGAGTAATAATTGTCTTGTCCACGTGGGATCATGATAACTAAAGGTTAGTATGACTAATAAGTATTATACATTGGTATCACACTTTGAGATAAGTGGTATTTCTAAGCATTAGGGTCAAGTGGGGCCTACCAAGCAAGACATTGAAAGAACTCATTTGAAACTTCAAAGAATTCACTTTGAACTCCAAGGCTTTGGACGTGAGCTTCATATTCAGTAACGTGAGCTTTCAAAAAAATTCAGTAACATGAGCTTTCAAAAACATTCAGTAACATGAGCTTTCATGGATCTTCAAGAATTCAAAAATGTGAGATTTCATACAAAGTTATACTACATAATATAGCGTGAGTTTTTGCAAATATAAGGAGTACGGTGTAATCTTTCTCAAGAGAATCAGTTCAGGTATGTTAAGGCTATCCCTTCTTTCTTTTTGGCATGATCGAAATGATACAAACGAAACGAGCAAAATACGCAACTTTTATAAATGATTCTATTCATAGAAATACTAGGGGTGTCTATATTCTTGATTCCGCATGTGAATTATTATTATATCCTTTGTTCATGGGTCCTAAAAAAATATGTATTTGATAAAGTTTGTCCGAAAGGAATATTAATTTTATGATATTAATTAGATACATAATGGTGTTATGATGTACTGAGAGATTTTATTAACATATTTCATATGCATTTCATGCATGTATACATGCACATTGACCCATGATCAGATGGCGATATATATATATATATATATATATATATATATGAGATATGGGAAAAGGTTAAGGCGTTATATACGCACCATCATATGATCAGTTGGTATACGTTGATGATTTGCCCACAGTGGCCGAGATAATATAATGTGATGCCCTCAGAGGCTTGATAATATTATGAACGCATATACCTATGCATGGTATGACATTTATACGCATATGCATGACATTATAAATATGAAGTGATTCACTAAGTTATTCAGATATACATGTTGTTTACTGATTTTCATTCCTTACATACGTGGTACATTATTTGTACTGACGTCCCTTTTGCCTGGGGACGCTGCTTTCATGCCCGCAGATCCCGATAGACAGGTCGAGAGTCCTCCAGGTAGGCTACCAGCTCAGCGGAAGATGTTGGTGCGCTCCATTTGCTCCGGAGTTGCTATTGGTCAGTATGATTAGGCATGTATTGATTGGTATGCCGGGGCCCTGTCCCGGACTTATGACGTTTATGTACTCTTAGAGGCTTGTAGACATACGTCATGTATATGTAAGATTGTATGGCGTTGTCGGCCTATGTTTTGAGTTTATAAATGATCATGTTGGCCTATTAGGCCAGTATGTCACGTGTATATGATGAAGTAATAAGAAAGATACGTTACGTGAGTACTCGGTTGAGTAAGGTACCGGGTGCCCATCGCAGCCCATCGGTTTGGGTCGTGACACTTCTAGGAGGCCAAAAGTAATTTTTTGGGTAAAAACAATACTTTTGGAAAATTTATGTTGTTTGGCCAAAATAAAAAAGTACTTTAGAGCAGCAACATAAGCAATTTGGGTAGAAGCTACAAATTCTAGCTTCTTCCAAAAAGCAGAAGCAGAAGCAGAAAATTAATTTGCTCAAGACAAAAATAACCTTATAATAAATTGATATTTTTTCAAATTATCCCTTATTAATTTAATATCTTTTCTTTTTATTTTTATTTCTACCATACATTTCTTCTCTTTTTTATTTTAATCATATGTTTATTCTCTTTGTCCTATTCCTTAGAGTATATTTTAAATTTATATTGAATGATGTATTTTGACATATTTAAATTATCATGTAAAGAATAAGTAATACCAATCACTCAATGTTATTGCTTTGGAATAACTATATTTTATATTAATTAAAATTTTAATTTATATTTTTACTTTATGTTTTATATTTTAATTGAATTCTTTTCTAATGAATGTTAAAATTTATTTTTCTTTTCTAAATAATACTAATCGAAAATTGAACTTTTATTGCCCTTTTTCGTAATTTGATACTTAAAAGTGCTTTTTTAAAAGACTGGCCAAACACAACGAGCTTGTAAAAAGCAGTAGAAATAGCGTGGTATAGCCATTTTTTAAGTGGTATTTACTTTTTAGCCAGTGTTTTTACTGTTGAGCAAAAATAGTCACTACTCTATTAAAATTGATACGAAAAGTCTTTTTTACCCTTTCTTCATGAGTGATGTGTAAATATTAAGGACATGGTGTCCTTAACTTCATGAGTGATGTGTAAAATATTAAGGACACTATGTCCTTAACATTTACATTGCACACATGAAGTTAATGACACCATGTCCTTAACATTTACAATGCACATATGAAGTTAAGGACATGATGCCCTAAAGTTTAACAGCAGAAGTTACAAATACAAGTTAATGATATTATGTCCTTAACATTTACGTTGCACACATAAAGTTAATGACACCATGTCCTTAATATTTACATTGCACATATGAAGTTAAGGACACCATGTCCTTAATATTTATACATCACTCATGAAGTTAAGGATACCATGTCCTTAACATTTACACTGCACATATGAAGTTAAGGACACTGTGTCCTTAATATTTACACATCACTCATGAAGTTAAGGACACTATGTCCTTAACATTTACATTGCACACATGAAGTTAAGGACACCATGTCCTTAACATTTACACTATACATATGAAGTTAAGGACATGATGTCCTAAAATTTAACAACATAAATTGAAAATACAAGTTAATGATATTATGTCCTTAATATTTACATTGCACACATGAAGTTAAGGACACTATGTCCTTAACATTTTACACTGCACGTATGAAGTTAAGGACATGATGTCCTAAAGTTTATCAGCAGAAAGTGCAAATATAGGACACTTTGTCCTTAATATTTACACATTACTCATGAAGTTAAGGACACTATGTCCTTAACATTTACAATGAACACATGAAATTAAGGACACCACGTCCTTAACATTTACACTACACATATGAAGTTAAGGACATGATGTCCTAAAGTTTAACAACAGAAGGTGCAAATACAAGTTAAGGACATTATGTCTTTAACATTTACATTGCATGCATGAAGTTAAGGACACCATGTCCTTAACATTTACACTATACATATGAAGTTAAGGACATGATGTCCTAAAGTTTAACAACAGAAGGTGCAAATACAAGTTAAGGACATTATGTCTTTAACATTTACATTGCATGCATGAAGTTAAGGACACCATGTCCTTAACATTTACACTATACATATGAAGTTAAGGACATGATGTCCTAAAGTTTAACAACAGAAGGTGCAAATACAAGTTAAGGACATTATGTCTTTAACATTTACATTGCATGCATGAAGTTAAGGACACCATGTCCTTAACATTTACACTATACATATGAAGTTAAGGACATGATGTCCTAAAGTTTAACAACAGAAGGTGCAAATACAAGTTAAGGACATTATGTCTTTAACATTTACATTGCATGCATGAAGTTAAGGACACCATGTCCTTAACATTTACACTATACATATGAAGTTAAGGACATGATGTCCTAAAGTTTAACAACAGAAGGTGCAAATACAAGTTAAGGACATTATGTCTTTAACATTTACATTGCATGCATGAAGTTAAGGACACCATGTCCTTAACATTTACACTATACATATGAAGTTAAGGACATGATGTCCTAAAGTTTAACAACAGAAGGTGCAAATACAAGTTAAGGACATTATGTCTTTAACATTTACATTGCATGCATGAAGTTAAGGACACCATGTCCTTAACATTTACACTATACATATGAAGTTAAGGACATGATGTCCTAAAGTTTAACAACAGAAGGTGCAAATACAAGTTAAGGACATTATGTCTTTAACATTTACATTGCATGCATGAAGTTAAGGACACCATGTCCTTAACATTTACACTATACATATGAAGTTAAGGACATGATGTCCTAAAGTTTAACAACAGAAGGTGCAAATACAAGTTAAGGACATTATGTCTTTAACATTTACATTGCATGCATGAAGTTAAGGACACCATGTCCTTAACATTTACACTATACATATGAAGTTAAGGACATGATGTCCTAAAGTTTAACAACAGAAGTTGCAAATACAAGTTAATGATATTATGTCCTTAACATTTACATTGCACACATGAAGTTAAGGACTTCATGTCCTTAACATTTACACTGAACATATGAAGTTAAGGACATGATGTCCTAAAGTTTAGCAGTAGAAGGTGCAAATATAAGACACTTTGTCCTAAATATTTACATAACATTAATGAAGTTAAGGATACCATGTCCTTAATATTTACACAACACCTATGTCTAGCACATGGGTATTTTTGTCCGGCGGATAAATATTTATTAAGAACTGGCTAAAGAGTAAATACATTTAAAACAGTAGCTAAAAAGTAAAGACATCTCTAATCAGTGGCTATCTGTGCACTCCCCCTAAAAAGCACAACTCAAACAAATGGGCCAAACACATACTGCTATTTTGCAAAAGCACTTTTGAATAAAAGTATTTTTCAAAATAAACAGTTTTTGACTGGTCGAACGGGTTCTTAGTTTGAACCTCAAATAGAGAATTTTATATCATCAATGGATCTAGACGGTCCAAAGGCAAATTTAGTAAAAACCCTTTAAATTGTTTAATACTCCAATATTAAAAATGATAAACGTTGGAATAACAAAAGAAAAAAAGATTGTCAAATAAAAATTGCATCGTACTAATCGAGACGTCGTAGAAGGTACTCAACTTCAACAAGTTTTGTCAAAGGCATAATCCATTCATCATATAAGCGCGAAACTAGCGATGGATCAACCTTGCACTTTACTTCTTTGGAGCTATCATCAATATTTAGGGTCACTTGTTGCCCAAACGTCAAGGCTTTCTTTGCAACTCTCTTCTTTACCATCTCTTCAACTGCTTCAAATGTCAATAGCTTCATTAGAGCATCCCTATCCTGCAATAACAAAGATATGTTATTTCTTAAAACAAACTTTAAGAACATGCATTTGTCATATATAGAATTTAAAACACCTTTATCGTCGATCTTGAAATGAAAATAAAAAGTTAATTGATCTTTGTTATTGATATTTTTTATACGGAAAACGGTCATATTTGTCCTTGTACTCTTTAAAAAAGGTTATATTTCTCCTTCGTTATACTTTTTAGATATATTTATCCTTATCATTATACTTTAGGATCATATTTGCCCTTGTACTCTTCAAAAAGGTTATATTTGCCATTCGTTATACTTTTTTGACATATTTATCCTTACAATTATACTTTAGGATCATATTTGCCCCTCGTCCGTTAGATCTCCATGTCCCACCTTTGTTTTCTTACATGACGCCTATGTGGATTTCTTTTTCTTTCAATTTAAATATGGTCACCTATTTAAGCTAATTTAACCCGCCCACCCAATTTAAATAAGACACACTAACTAAAATAAAAGGAAATTCATCCCCCCCACTCGTCCATCTCTCTTCTCCGGGCCAGCTCCATATTTTCCGGAGAGCGAAAAAATTTTTGCCAGTGAGTGAATGAAATTATAGTTTTATCCCTAATTAATTTATTTAATTATTTCACCTTTGTCTATGTTAATTTGTTTCCCTTTAATACTTAGGAGTTACGAGACATGAATCACTCAATGATGTTTTGAAGTGTTTGTAGAGATATAACTCTGTAAAGTCTAAACTTTGTCAATTGACCATGATTGATCCACGAAAAGCAATTTCTTGATACGACATTTACGAAGATTGTGCGAAATACAATAGTAATATAGCAACGACAACATATTGGCAAACAATAACTTTGAACTCAAAATCACTAATTTAATACAACTCACAATTATTGCAGTAACTAAAGTAAATTACGAGAAGTTGCACAACAATGGAGTTAATGAAGTCGTATTTAAATTGGGTGGGCGGGTTAAATTAGCTTAAATAGGTGACCATATTTGAATAGGAAGAAAAAGAAATCCACATAGGCACCATGTAGGAAAACAAAGGTGGGACATGGCGATCTAACGGATGAGGGGCAAATATGATCCTAAAGTATAATTGTAAGGATAAATATGTCAAAAAAGTATAACAAAGGGAAAATATAACCCTTTTGAAGAGTACATGGGCAAATATGATACTAAAGTATAACGATAAGGATAAATATATCTAAAAAGTATAACGAATGACAAATATAACCTTTTTAAAGAGTACATGAGCAAATATAACCCTTAGCCATTTTTTATATAATTGCTATAATGGGAATTTATTCTCAGCTACAGAATGAGGATTAATGTACCTAGTACCTAGCTATAGCCGCAAAACATTAGAATTCCATGGCTATTTACAATTGTATAAAGTTTCCTGGTTTAGCAACACAAAACTTCCATATATAGTAATTGGTATTAGTCCGTAGGCAAAACTTGTAAAGTCTGTACCAAACTTTTAGCTATTTCATTTCTTGCTATGCCATAGCCATACTACGAAAAAAGTCAATGTGGCTAAAGTGTTAAGCCACAAAAATTTTCATGTTTGGCTAAAATATATTTCGTTAGTGTATATGCATAATATTGTATCAATTATCAATTGTAACTCTTTGGAGAAATCTGTAATGCGTGTGCAGAAAAAAATGTGTTTTGGAAATCTGGATAATCTTGGCTTCTCTCTCATTTTTTCTTTTCGTTGAGAAACACTATAAAACAACTTCCGCTAGAAAGAGTCTTTCTAAAAGAATACAGTTTACAAAATTAAGCTTCTTCAGAAAAACTTAAATGAGACGTTTTTGGCAATTCTTTTGGAAAGATTTTAAAAAAATATCGACAAATTAACAAAATATATCAACTCCGAAATCCAACTATCCAAGACATGGAAACCGTAAATAGTTGTATGTGAGACATACCTTAGCAAGAATAAGTGGTTTATATTGATCAGTACAATCCCTGAATTTAATCTCAGCAACAAATTTTCCATAATGAATCCTTCTAGAGAGTGCCTACAAGAAAAATATTTTCACTTCAGCTTTTATAAGCATTGTAATTCAAGTTAGCCACTCACATAACAAACTCATGGATTATTAAGAGAGATAATATCTTAAGAAAACTGGGGAAAATAAATTGGATTATTGGAGAATGCAGAGAATTTTGTTCTTTATGTTTTTTGTAATATTGAGTTAATGTGTAAGTGGTGGGTGTTAAACAAATCAAGGCTGAGTTACTATTTCGCGTGCGTGTAAATGTAGGTTCAAGAGAGAACTGATTTAAAAAAAAAGTTTCAAGGGAGAATTATATTGTTTTTTCAAATTAATTTATTCCTAAAGAAGTGCTGTAGTTTATTTAATTAATCCACTGTTCTAATAATTCTATGTCAAGCTTCCATATAATTTACATGCTTTTAATAGTTAGCTAAAAGAATTTATTACTCCTATTTTGCATGTACATGCCAGTTGTTTAAAAGGTGTATAATATCTTTACTTTTTAAAAAAAGAAATCAAAACGGTTTCATCTTTAAAACTAGTGGAAATGACACCATGTAATCACTTTAAAGTATGTTGTTTAAAATATATTCATAGTTTACAATGTATTTAAAGATTAACCAATTTCGCTCAAACTTCAGGACACGGCGTCCTAGAGTTTAAACCTTAAAATTCAAACTTCAGGATATCGTGTCCTAAAGTTCGAAAATTGTGTCATGAAGTTCGAATCTTATATCTTGGAGTTTGGATAAATTGGCTAATCATTAAATACATTATAGATTATGAATATATTTAAATAACGGGCTTAAAAGTGACTATTGCTGCAATTCGACCTTAAAACTAAGTTCAAATATTTCCTTTAAGGGCTGGATAAATAAATTTGTCTAGTGGTCTAGTCCGGACCCAGTGCGGTCAAGAAATCTCGAAAGGAATATAGTTGAATAATTTTTGTCCATTCGGGTGTTTGCAGTAAATCACATTAGTTTACTATTGTTAAGTGATGGATTGAGGTGAAAAGGCACATCTGAAGGACACATATCATGTGTTTATTGATCCATGCATGAGTAAGTTTTTATAGTAAAACTTTTATGTGGCGCCTAGTTTTGCACCACCTATTAAATATGTATCCACTTTTTTAAATAAAAATTAATTGATACCAAATTTTTTAATAACTTCAGATACATACAATTTTCTTGTCTTCTTTACTGCTAATTTTTCTTCTTTGTGTTTAGGGTTTCTTCTTCTTTTTAGTTGCAAAATGGGTTTGTTAAATTTGTTGTTGTTTTATAAATTTGATGATTGAGATTTGTTCTTTATGATATTTGAAAGTTATGTTTTAAATTTTAGCTCATTTGAAGTAGATTTAGGTTGTTGAATTGTGTATTGGATTGTTGAAATTCGAATAACAAATTTATATTTCAAAACTTCAGATTTTGAGTATGAAATTGTTTGTATTGAAAAATTGAACTACTTAAGATTAGAAATTCTGAAGTTCCAATTGAAAGATAGAAGAAATTCGGATTCAAAATCTCAAATTGCTTTGAAGAGCTTGAACTACTTAAGATTTGAATTTTTGAAGTTGCAGTTGAAAGATAGGAAACCTTTAGATTTGATTTCTGAAGTTGCATTGAAGAGATTGAACTATTTCAGATCCGATCGGGTGCATTTTGTAAAGTTTGATGCACTGTGGATATAAATTCAATAGTGGCCCCAAAAATGGGAATGTATGCAAATTCATTTTCAATGAGCAAATAATCAGTATTAATGTACAAGTTGAGTTACCTGCAATAACTGAATATCACAGGAAGCAGTAGTTGCAAAGTTTCCTTCATCAGCCTGATCAGTACAAAATAGTGGAAGCAACTGCTTTATATAAACATCCAATATCTTCTCATTTACGTTGACAGATTCTGCTGCAGGATGCAAAACCTATAACTGAAATTAGTGACAATATGATATAGATAATTTAAATTCAGGTCAAAAGGACAGATTATAATTAAAAAATACATTAGTCTGATAAATACTTACTGGTGTGCATTTGCTAGGTGGTATGATTGAGGCAGGCAAGTTATCTGGGAAGAAAGGATTTTCCTCTGGTGATAGGTATCTACCAACCTGAAAAATATAATAATATATTCACCAACCAAATATATTAAAAAAAAACATACATTTTTGATAATATAACTTTTGCCGTATCAAGAATACCCATAATCTTTCATATAGAATTAAGCAAGATGTAAATTGAAAAAGCGAAAAATCCGCTAGACTGACTCGAACGACAGGACAAATTAAATCAAAGCCAAAACAATTCGGTGTTAAACAAAAAGATTTTAGTTTTCAGAAATCAAATAAAAATTGACTTTTTCCAGATCGAAAGCAATCCGAGATGGGCAGTTTCCCCCTTTTATTGGAATAGGGAATGATATTCAGCTTCTAGTACTGAAGGTTTTACATGTAATAAAGATATTCTCTAAAGTTTCACTTCAAAAACTAATCCAAAATCTTCAAAATTAGCCTTTCAGATTAACCCAAAAAAAAAAAAAACATAATCAAGCGTGCCACCAAAGAATAAATTGAAAAAATGAATTTGTTACGTACTATTTATGGAGTGAACATGTGGAGTCACATTATTACCTTTTCTTGTTGCAACCAGAATATAATACTAGTGCGAAAGTTTAGCGAGAAAATAAGAGTGATATTCGTTATAAAGTATTAAAAAAAATTGAAAACATTACTTTAAGGACGTAAATATTATTAAATAAGAATAGTTAGCTTGACTTAAAGAGCCTAATCCATTTTTTGGTTAATTTGTACTTATTATAAATTGATTTATGTTGGTTAAGAGTGAAGGATATACGTTAAAATATAGTAAATTTGATGGATGGTAATTAAACTTTGTGTTC
Organism: Nicotiana otophora; assembly: GCA_000715115.1. Taxonomy (NCBI): domain Eukaryota; kingdom Viridiplantae; phylum Streptophyta; class Magnoliopsida; order Solanales; family Solanaceae; genus Nicotiana; species Nicotiana otophora. The sequence goes on along the minus strand of AWOL01S0001170.1, from coordinate 56,541 downwards.
ATTACACAAAAGTCACTTTTTTTCTTTTGTTACACAAAAATCATTTTACTATGCTCTAGTTATCACAATAATCACTTTAACCCGATTTTACAAACTTTTTTGCCGGAAAAGTCCATTATGCCCTTGACATTATAAATTCTCCCATTTATTTAATACATTCTATATTATATGCTATATAATACACTTTTACCCATGTATTTTACTTGTCAGTAACATTAAAATACATGAACAAATCTCAAGTCCACGTTCTTAATCATGCTTAATAAAATATGTTACTAAAAATTAAAAAATCAAAGCTCATTGATTTATCAGTCAAGCCATACCCATTAATTTAATAAATAAAATACCCACATTGAGCAAAATAACACATCAGATTAATATTTTTAAATAAATAAAATTAACATATAAAGCTTTAAAAAACTTAATATTAAACACAAATATCTTTGAAACTTTTTTTAAATTTTTTATTGACTATAAAAAAACTATCATTTGTTAAACAAATTTATTTTTATTATTTAAATAAATATTAAAAAATAATATTTTTTATATTTAAAATATGTTCATGTTCGAATATGATTAAACAAATTGAGTGTCATGAACAAATTAAATATATGGATATATTATAAAAATAATAAATAAAATAATTTAAAGTTATTTTAATTATAAGTAAAATACTTAGGTAAAATTATTATATAATATGTAATATAGAAGGTATTACATAAATCAGATTATTTATAATGTCAATGACATAATAGACTTTTCAAGTAAAAATATTATAAAATCTGGCCAATGTGACTTTTGTGATAAATAAAGCAAAATAAAATATTTTTTGTGTAACAAAAAAAAAATAACTTTTGGTAATGAATATAAAGTTGAATGATTTTTAGGTAACAAAAATAAGAAAACCAACTTTTGTGTAACGAACATAAAGTTAAATGACCACGATATTTACTCGTTAAAACATAGAAATAAAACAGTGAAACGGCTACTTTCTGATAATGAAACCGTGGTGATTAGAAGATTACCATTCTAGTTTCCGAAAAGATTCGTAGTTTTTTACCATGCACTTGCCTAACCACCCAGATTTCTCAGTTATCCAAAAATAAAGAAAAGAAGAACAAATATAGAAGGGAAAGTAGAAAAAAACTTACGGTCAACTCAATAAATATAGCAACTACTAACAAAATAGAGCAAAGTAAGTAAAAGATTCTAATAAATTCCGAAGATCAAGGAGACCTACCATAACAGGACAATATAACGACAACACAATTAGGGGTTCGTTTGGTTTTTTTTTTCGCTTTTTCCAAAGGGTCGTTTGCTTCTTCTTTTTTTATATCCCCAACGATTAACAAGATTGGAATTATAATAGAAAAATTAAATAATAATGTAATTATTTAGTGAATATACTTTATTAATAGATATTTGATATTAGGACAAAAAATGAATATACGAGGTATAATATAAAATATGTTAAACTATATTAACTTTTATCTCCAAATAACCTTATCTTTCTTATGAAAGAAAAGCGGCAAGTGTGTTGGTTTATTATTTTATCCTGGAATTACTAATTTGTGATATAAAATAATACCACAAGTATAGCATAAACAATATTCCCAAAATAATAAAGTGAACAAAAACATGAGATAAATAACCCCATAATTTATCCCGAAATTATAATACCTTATTCAACCAACCAAACGACCCCTTAACGTTTCCAAGAACTCATGAAACAACTACTAAATCAGAACAACCGTGTATGTATGTATCAGAACTAATTACCTTAGATTGAAGAGCTTCTGTTTCTTGAAACAAGTAGTGGAACAAGGACCCTGAAATATTCCAAGAAGAAGAAGAAGAAGGTTCTTTGTACAAGGTGGAATTTATTGGGTATTTGATTCTCTCTATAAGGTTGAAAATGATGGTGTCTTCTTGTCTTATTAAACTATCCCTTATTGAATCAAGACTCAGTTTATTATTAGCATCACCACTAATTAAAGCCATTTTTAATAGGCAAAAATTCAGAAGGAGATTTTTTATGTGGTGGTTTGATAGGCTGGGAGGAAGAAGAAGAAGAAAAAAGGAGAATGAAAAAACGTTATCAGTTTTGGTTGGTTATGTTTGAACTATATATTCACAAGGTTTTTATGTTTTTAGTCCCTATATTTTGGATTAATTGAAGGTATGGACCTACTACTATACGTTACATAAAATTTAAGTTCTTTCTATATGAATGTGACATAAAATCAAATTGAATCTAACGTAAGGTATCTAAGTACTTTTAAGTTTTAACAATGGTTCAATATATACAATTAAAACGAATTTGGCAAACTTTGCTTCCCTTGTTTGTATTAATCATGTCCACTCTCCCTCACCATTCTCGTTTATTCCCCTCGCAAAAATAAAGATTTTATAAAAATTTAGCAAAGATACGTATATAACTTGTATTTTTTTTTCTCCATAGGACAAGAGCAGTATTATAAAATTTTATAAAATAATTGAAGACCGATCAAATACATATGAATTCAAAGTCACAGACAATTCTGATAATAAAGATGGAACTAGGTAAGCTAGATTGAGGAGATATTTAGAAAACATCTAAACGGTGGCTTCTCAAATATAAATATTTGCAAACCAATGGAAGATTATAATATTCTCTTTATTTCACTTTATATGATACTATTACGATTTATAAAATTAATTTATTTTTTTAATATAACTTTTTGATACATCATACAAATATTTTAAATACAAAAAGTTGTAACATATAATATTTTTATGTAGTTTGCTATTATTTAATTTTATTTCTAAAAGATAGGAAATTCATATCCAAATTGGGATTAAACATGCGAATGTTTGATCCTTCTACTTTGAACCTCTTCATCCTTGTTGAAAATGAAGAGAGTATGTCATAATTTTGTAAAGCTAAATCAGATTTTAGTTATAATTCGAGGGCTAAAATTGCAATTTGTCATGACTTTTAACTATACACAAAATAGAGTCATGGGTATGTCCTTTTGCGTCAGAAATGTCATGTGGCGCACTTTAGCGGTTTAGCATCAAGGAGCGTAGTGTGCACGGTTTGCTTATTGCGGGTATCTAACGTTTCAAAAAAGGCTTCAAAAGTTGAATAAACATTAACGTAAAGCTTTTGCTTTGTCCCGAGGCTAAACTAGTTATATTTGTTTTAAAAAATTTATTAAATAAATAAAAAAATTTATTTTAAAACTTAATAACATAAAAATGCTAGAATGTTAGAATTCAATAACTTTAAATTCTGACTCCACCTCTTCAGTAATCACTATTCACATTGGAGCGTCAATAAATCTAAATTTGTATGGCATACAATCTATTAGAAATATATTTTCTATAAAAAATAATTTATTTTCAAAACTTGAGCTCAAATTATTCAGATAAGGATAATATTAAGACGAATCTTAATGCCTAAGGTCGAAGCAAGGAACTTACGTGTAAAATAAGTATTTAACGTCACGCATAAAGTGTGCTGTAGTGGGGATCCACAGAAGAGTTATGTAAGTTTCTTGCGACTTGTCGTTTGTGTTGTCAACTTTTTCACTAAAGTCCACCGAATCAAAATTCTTTTTCCTGTTCGATCCAATCAAGCAGAGCATGATGTAATTTTTTTTAGAAAGCATTATTGTTTAGTGAGTATTAATTTGCTATAGCTACTATTTACTTACTGACAAAACTCAGCGGAAAACAGAGAAGTCCAGCTAAACATAGACTGTATTCATATGTATTCGCAAGCTGTATCCGTGAATACAATAATGAAACTCTGCGAAAAAAAAGGTCTCTTCAGCTGTTTAAAAAGGGTAAGTGAATCAATTAACGCGATAAACTCTTAATATAACTCAACAAACTCAATTATAACACGCAAAATTTGTATTTTCAGTTATAGAAAAAATTCTCAGCCGAAAAACACCCCAAAACAGAGCAATCTTCAGACATTCAATCCATCATTTCTTTTTTGGTATCGTTCGTGGAATTTCTAGCACGCTAATATTGTTCGAATTCATACAATCAGCTATACAGAAATAGACTGAAATTCAATTTTATAGATGGCAAGTTTAACCGTGCTACTGTGTCATTCTGGCAAGTGGAACAGTGAGAATAACTATGTCGATTATTCGATTGAGGGGATACTGATAAAGGAGTATACGTCATATAATCATTTGGTTGCTTCAATTTCGAAGCAACTTGCCATAGATTTGAGGTCAAAATCAATTAAAATTGAATACAAAGTGGAAGAAAATTGCACGCCAATGAAAATACACAACGACATGGGTTATATGGTATATGTAGAGTTGAAAAAACAGAACAGAGAATTCGGGATATATCCTTTGTGTATAACAATAATGGATAAAGAAGTTGTAACTGGAGATAGTTTAATTCAAGGTGACCTAATGCAAATAAACAAAACAGATAGGGTGAGTAAATTTGATACAATTGATACACTTGCTCTTGAATCAGTCGATTCAGGTGAACCAATTGAGGTGTTCGACCCGGAAAGGGATTTGATTATTTCAAAAACTAATCAAAGAGAGGTCATGTGTGGACAAGTATATAAGGATAAGGCCACATTGAAAGCGGTGATGGAGCATTATGCAATTGCTGAAAGGTTACAATTCCGGGTTGATATGTCTAATGCTATCAGGTTTGAGTGTTCTTACTTGAACAATATGTTTTATTCAATTGTATAGATATGTATTTTGAATTTTTGTATAATGTATTCATGGCATAATTTTAAAAAATACAGCATGTATAATGTTGTATTCATAATATATGCTTTACTTCATTCTATTTTACATGTATAAGTGTTTTTGTACTCGAGTGTTCTGAAACAATTATATCATGTATACATATGTAACACTGTATTTACATGTATATAATTGTATTCTGTAATCATGTATACATATGTAACATTGTATTCACATGTATATAAGTGTATTCTGTAATCATGTATACATAGGTAGCACTGCATTCACATGTATTCAAAAAATAATTATAGTATATTCAAAAAACAAACATTGTATTTCGTTGTATGTTTTCATGTAGACAACTTTGTTGGAAAATGAAAATGCTGGGTGTATGTAGACAAATCAGTTATAGTTTCTGTTTATATTTTATATCCATACATAACCAATCGTATGTATTACACAAATGTATTTGCACCTATACATTGTTATGTATTCAGAGGATTGTGAATGTAGATTTAAGGCTTCTAGCATTAACATATCACAAATGTTCAAAGTGAGGGAGTTCAATGATAAGCATACATGTCCGTTGAAGGATAAGGTGTATGAGCAATGTCAAGCAAGTAGTAGCTTTATTGGTGGTATGATTAGGTCAAAAATTACTAATCATAAGAGAAAATACACCCCAAAGGATATAATTGATGATGTAAAATCAGACTTTGGTATAGATGTTAGTTACATGTTGGCGTGGCGGGCTAAAAAAAAGGCAATAAATTTTTTGAGAGGTGAGCCAGTTGATTCATACAATAAATTATCAGGGTACTTATATACACTGGATATGACATATCCTGGTTCGCATATTAGAATGGTAAAATCACCAAAAAATGAGTTCATGTATTTGTATATATCGTTGTATGCTTTTATAAAGGGGTTCGATCGCTGTAGACCCATCGTGGTTGCGGATGGCAGCCACCTAAAATCGGCATACACAGGGACATTCGTCTCGGCTAGCACGTTGGATGGTGCAGGTGAGTCTGTTAAATATATATATAATATAAATTATAATAAAATTTGTTAAGTTTACTGCCTAATACAGATTGACTGATATTTTATATATATATATATATATATATATATATGCAATTGTATTTACAGGACATATAATGCCACTAGCATATGGTGTTGTTGATTCAGAGAACGATGACGCTTGGTCGTGGTTCTTTGAGCAATTCAAGGAAGCATATGGTGAGAGGGAAAACATGTGCATCATTTTAGATAGGAATTAGAGCATCATCAAATCTGTATCGAGAGTGTATCCTACGGTACCCCATTTTGCTTGTATATGGCATCTATGGAATAACGTATATAAGAAATTCAAAAAGAGTCATTCAAAGTTGAGCGAGGTATACTTCTCGATGGAAAAATCATACACTCAGGATGAATTTGATAGTCTAATGGAAAATATGAAGAAGGTAGATATTCGGGTAAAAGAATACTTGGAATTAGCTGGATACAAAAAGTGGGCTAGGTTGTATGCACCTGTTAACCGGGGATGGACTATGACGTCAAATATTGCTGAATCAATCAATGCCGCACTTGTATCATCAAGAGAATTGCCAATATACGACTTCCTAGAAGAAGTTAGGAAGATGTTTGGACGTTGGAATTGTAGGAATCGGAGAGAAGCTTCACACACGTACACAATGCTTGGGAAACAAACACCAGGAGATGCTTACTTTGAATGAGGCAATGTCTACACGTATGACTGTAAGGGTTTTTTGCTATAAGTCCTTGCATAATATATTTATGCCTGGTATAACATGTATTTATTTCTGATATAATTTCTACTATTAACATTGTAATGATCCGGCGGGTCATTTTGAGTATTATAACCCCGTTCTCCCATTTGCTACTCAATTTATGCTTCACAGTTATTTTATGACTTACCGGGTTAGTTGGTTCGGGTCCGAAAGGAATTCAGAGTGAAATGAGACACTTAGTCTCATAATTAAAAATTTAAGTTAGAAAATTTGACCGAATGTGGACTTAGGTTTAAACGACCTTGGATTTGAATTTTGATAATTTCAATAGCTCCGTATGGTGATTTTGGACTTAGGAGCATGTCCGAAAAATTATTTGGAGGTCCGTAGTGAAATTAGGCTTAAAATGGCAAAAGTTAAATTTTTGAAAAGTTTGACCGGAGGTTGAATTTTTGATATCGGGGGCGAAATCCGATTCTGAAAATTTTAATAGGTCCATTATGTCATTTATGACTTGTGTACAAAATTTGAGGTCAATCGGACGTGATTTGATAGGTTTCGACGTCATTTATAGAAATTGAAAATTTCAAAGTTCATTAGGCTTGAATTGGGGTATGATTCATATTTTTAGTGTTGTTGGATGTGATTTGAAGACTCAACTAAGTTCGTATGATGTTTTAGGAATTGTTGGTATATTTGGTTGAGGTCCCGAGAGGCTCGGGCGTGTTTCAGATGGTATTCAGATTATTTTCCTTCATTTTTGCACTGCTAGTAGATGCTGATTTCTGGTGTTTCAAACCTTTTTCGCGATCGCGAAGATTGTGAAGCGATCGCGTAGGCTTAGTTGGGCAGTGGAGTTTTATAATATGCGATCGCGTGGGGATATCTGCGATCGCATAGGGTTAACTGGGGCGTTGGTGAGTTCTGTTCTACGCGATCACGTGAAGAGGGATGCGATCGCGTAGCTCTGGGATTTTGTGACTCGCGCGTGAAGAGGGCTGCGATCGCGTAGAATTAATCTGGGCAGTGGAAAACTGTTCTTCGCGATCGCGTGGGAATGTTCGCGATCGTGCAGAGCAAATGTCTGGACAGAGAGTTTAAGTTCTTAAAATGGGACTTCGTTCCATTTTCTATTTTTGACAGATTGGAGCTCGGGAAGAGGTGATTTTTGGGAGATTTTCAAGAACAATAACGGGATAAGTGTTCTTAACTCAATATTGGTTAAATTACCCGAATCCATGGTTGTTTTTATCATTTATTTGGTGAATTAAATTGAAAAAGTTTGAAAATCCTCTTGGATAAATTTGAGGATTTGAGGGTTGAATTGTTATCGGAATTTAGTAATTTTGGTATGATTAGACTCGTGGTTGAATGGGCGTTCATATTTTATAACTTTCACCGGATTCCGAGACGTATTTTGAGCTAATTTTTGGATGTTTATGGAAAATTAGTATTTTCTTATGGAATTAATTATAATAAATTTTATTGACCGAATCGAATTATTTGTGGCGAGATTCGAGGCGTTTGGAGGCCAACTTACGAGGAAAAAACATTGTAGAATAAAGAATTTCACGGTTTGAGGTAAGTAACAGTTATAAATCTGGTCCTCAGGGTATGAAACCCCAGATTTTTTGGATCATGTGATTATTTTGGAGGTGACACACATGCTAGGTGACGAGTATGTGGGCGTGCACCTAGGGGATTGTGACTTGGTCCGTCCCGTGGAACTATAAAGTTGAATAACATATTGTTAGCTATATGCTCTCTATGTATTGAAGAAATTTAACTATAAATCATGTTAGAAATCATGCTTAGGCTATGTGGTGGTACTATTGTGACCCGCAGAGGTCGCGTACTTGTTGAATTATTTGGTAATTGCTGTCTTGTACTCAATCATGATTTTATTTGCGTATCATACCTCAGTCTTTCTCGATTTTGTTGATACACAATGTTATCTTTGTTTGGGTTGATCTTTGTGATTTTTGAGAGCCGAGAGACTAGGAAGGTTGAGGACTGAGTAAGGCCGAGGGCCTGTCGGTGAGGTAAGGATACTATGGCACGTGGGTTGTCCGTGCAGGATATTATAGTACGTGAGTTGTCCATGCAGCACATGAGTTGTCCATGCGGATTATAGTGTTTGGGTTGTAGGAGCCCCTCCAGAGTCTGTACACACCCAGTGAGCGCAGGTACGCATTGAGTGTAAGTGCTGAGGGCTGGGAGGCCCAATGAGTGATTGTTGTCCTGAGAGGCTATACTTGCATTTCATTTGTTGTTGCACTTAGTTGCTATCTGTCATTGTTGTGAAATTTTTTGGAAGATTTTATATTCGGAATACATTAACTTGAACTGTATAGAATTGATTTGACTTAAACTGCTGGATTTGAAAGCATGCCTATTCTTTACTGGAATTACTGAAAGTGAACTATAACTGTGTAGCTCGTCACTATCTTCAGTTCCTTATTTATTATTGTTACTTGTTGAGCTGGTTGTACTCATACTACACCCTGTACTTCGTGTGCAGATTCAGGTGTTTCCGGCCATAGCGGGTGTTGATTTCTTTCGCACAGTCAATTTTTCGGAGATTCAGAGGTAGCTGTAGTGTTTCGCAGATGTTGCCTCTCCTTCCCTATCTCTTTATTTGCTGAATCTAGTCTTAGACTATTATGGACCGTATTTTCTAGACTTGTGTTCATATTAGATGCTCATGTACTCGGTGACACTAGGTTTTAAGAGTATTTATATTTGTACTTGTGAGATTTATTTCGCTAAATTTAATCATTTTGTTTTCAAATTTAAAATATATGTGATTTTATTGAGATTGTTGGCTTGCCTAGTATTGAAATAGGCGCCATCACGACGAGTGGAATTTTGGGTCGTGACAAGTTAGTATCAGAGCCTAGGTTACATAGGTCCTACGAGTCATGAACAGGTTTCATAGAGTCTTGCAGATCGGTACAGAGACGTCTGTACTTATCTTCGAGAGGCTACAGAACCCTTAGGAAAACTTCACTTTCTTGTATTTCTGTCGTGCGAATTTGTTGATTCCAAAAATTAAATCTCTGTTATTCTATTCTCTCACAGATGGTTAGGACACGTACTACCGGATCGGACGGTCAGCCACCAGTGCCACCAGTTAGGGTCGCGAGAGGCCGAGGCCGAGGTAGTGGTCGAGGTGTAGCTCGTACCACAGTTGGACCATCACCTTTAGTACCACTAGTTGCCCCAGCTCAGGAGTAGATTCCAGATATAACTGAGCCGATAGGACCAGCTCGGGCACAATTTGTGCCCATTGAGATTCCATGCCTCCCGGAGACTTTGGACCATATATTGACAGTTTGCACTGGTCTTACTCGGGTTGTTTCGGCTCAGGCCGCACCTGCCACTTCTCAAGCCGGAGGAGGTACTCATACCCATATTGCCCGTACTCCAGACCAGGTAGTACAAGGACTTCATCTACCGAGGGCACTACCAGCCCAACCGGTTGCAGCTGCTCAGGCCCCGGTAGTTCCCATTATGGCAGATGATGAGTAGAGGAGACTTGAGAGATTTGAGAGGCTTAGACCTCCACCATTTAGTGGTGCTGAGTTAGAGGATGCTCAGGACTTTCTGGATAAGTGTCAACGAATGCTTCGGACAATGGGTATTTTGGAGACCAGTGGGGTATCGTATACTACTTTTTAGTTTTATGGAGCTGCCTTCAGATGGTTATGAGAGGCGTAGGCCTGTCGGTGCAGCACCCCTTACCTGGCAGCAGTTCTCCGGTCTATTCCTAGAGAAGTTTGTGCCTTGGTCTTGCAGCGAGGAGCTGCGCAGACAGTTCGAGTAGCTTCGTCGGGGTGATATGTCCATGACACAGTATGAGATGAGATTCTCAGAGTTGGCCCGTCATGCTATATAGTTGATTCCCACAGACAGGGAGAGGATCAGGAGGTTCATAGATGGCCTCACTTTTCAGCTGCGATTACTCATGACTAGAGAGAGAGTGTCTGGTGCTACTTTAGACGAGGTTGTCAATATTGCTCGTCATATTGAAATGGTTCGCAACCAGGAGAAGGTTGAGAGGGAGGCTAAGAGACCTCGTGGTTCAGGTGATTTCAACGGTGTTCCTTCAGGGGGTCAGTTTTACCGCGGTAGGGGTCGTTCTTACAGACACGCTCAGCCGGGTCGTCCAGCTCATCGTGGTGCATCATCTAGCCATAGTTCTTACAGTGCTCACTCAAGCCAGTCTTTATTCAGTGCACTACCAGCATAGAGTTCTCATCATGCCTCGTCCGTTCAGGCTTCTATAGGTAATTTTTCGGGTTATCAGGAGCAACAGTTCCGTCAAAAGAGGGGTTGTTTTGAATGCAGAGAATTGGGTCATTTCAAGTGAGATTGTCCTAGGCTATTGAGTGGGGCCCTATAGCAGAGTTCTCGACCAACGACACCAGCACCATCAGTTATACCACCCGCCCAGCTAGCTCGGGGTGGGGGTCAGGCAGCTAGGGGTCGCCCAAGAGGGGGAGGCCGATCAAGTAGTGGTCAGGCCCGATTCTATGCTTTTCTTGCCAGACCAGATGTTGTTGCTTCAGATGTAGTGATCACATGCATTATTTCAGTGTGCCACAGGGAGGCTTCTATATTATTTGACTCTGGTTCCACTTATTCATATGTATCATCGTATTTTGCTCATTATCTGGATATGCCCTATGAGTCCTTAGTTTCACTTGTTTGTGTATCTATACCGGTGGGTAATATTATTACTGTGGACCGTATGTATCGGTCGTGTGTGGTAACTATTGGGGAACTGGAGACTAGGATTGATCTCTTATTACTCAGTATGGTTGATTTCGATGTAATCCTGAGTATGGATTGGTTGTCTCCATGTCATGCTATTCTGGACTGTCACGCAAAAACCGTGACGCTGACGATGCCGGGGTTGCTAAAGGTTGAATGGAGAGGTTCTCTAGATTTTGTTCCTAGTAGGGTAATTTCTTATTTGAAGGCCCAACGTATGGTTGGAAAAGGATGTTTGTCATATTTGGCCTTTGTGAGAGATGTTGATGCAGATACTCCTATTATTGATTCAGTACCGATCGTGCGAGACTTTTCGGATGTATTTCCTGCAGACCTGCCGGGTATGCCACCCGACAGGGATATTGATTTCGGTATTAACTTGGTGCAGGGCACTCAGCCTATTTCTATTCCTTCGTATCGTATGGCACCAGCTGAGTTAAAAAAATTGAAAGAACAACTTCAGGAACTCATTGAATAGGGGTTTATTAGGCCTAGTGTGTCGCTTTGGGGTGCACCGGTTCTGTTTGTGAAAAAGAAAGATGGTACTATGCGGATGTGCATCAATTATAGGCAATTAAATAAAGTTACAATCAAGAATAAATATCCCTTGTCGCATATTGATGACTTATTTGACCAGCTTCAGGGGGCGAGGGTGTTCTCCAAAATTGATTTGAGATCTGCGTATCACCAGTTGAAAATTCGGGATTCGAATATTCTAAAGACGGTATTCAGAACTTGTTATGTCCACTATGAATTTCTTGTGATGTTTTTCGGTNTATTATTACTGTGGACCGTATGTATCGGTCGTGTGTGGTAACTATTGGGGAACTGGAGACTAGGATTGATCTCTTATTACTCANGCACCAGCTGAGTTAAAAAAATTGAAAGAACAACTTCAGGAACTCATTGAATAGGGGTTTATTAGGCCTAGTGTGTCGCTTTGGGGTGCACCGGTTCTGTTTGTGAAAAAGAAAGATGGTACTATGCGGATGTGCATCAATTATAGGCAATTAAATAAAGTTACAATCAAGAATAAATATCCCTTGTCGCATATTGATGACTTATTTGACCAGCTTCAGGGGGCGAGGGTGTTCTCCAAAATTGATTTGAGATCTGCGTATCACCAGTTGAAAATTCGGGATTCGAATATTCTAAAGACGGTATTCAGAACTTGTTATGTCCACTATGAATTTCTTGTGATGTTTTTCGGTCTAACCAATGCCCCAACAACATTTATGCATTTGATGAATAGTGTATTCCAGCCATATCTTGATTTATTTGTCGTAGTGTTTATTGATGATATCCTGGTGTACTCACGTAGCCAGGAGAAGCATGCACAACACTTGGGTATTGTATTACAGAGGCTGAAAGAGGAGAGACTTTATGCCAAATTCTCTAAGTATGAGTCCTGGCTTAATTCGGTGGCATTCTTGGGGCATATAGTGTCCAGTGAAGGAACTAAGGTGGATACGAAGAAAATATAGGCAATTCAGAGTTGGCCCAGGCTATCTTCAGTTACTGAGATTCGGAGTTTTTTCGGCTTGGCCGGTTATTATCATCGCTTCGTGGAGGGTTTCTCATCTATTGCATTGCCTATGACTAAATTGACCCAGAAAGGTACTCCGTTCAGGTGATCAGATGAATATGAAGAGAGCTTTCAGAAGCTTAAGACAACTTTAACTACAACTCCCGTGTTGGTGTTTCCTACAGGTTCAGAGTCTTATACTGTATATTGTAATACGTCGCATATTGGTCTCGGCACAGTGCTTATGCAAGACGGTATGGTGATTGCCTATACATCCAGACAGTTAAAGGCACATGAGAAGAATTATCCGGTCCACGATCTTGAGTTAGCAGCTATTGTTCATGCCCTAAAAATTTGGCAGCATTACTTGTACGGTGTCCAGTATGAGGTATATACCGATCATCAGAGTCTATAATATTTGTTTAAACAGAAGGATCTTAATTTGCGGCAGCGAAGGTTGTTGGAGTTGCTTAAGGATTACGACACTACCATTCTCTATCATCCCGGAAAGGCCAATGTGGTGGCCGATGCCTTGAGTCATAAGGCAGAGAGTTTGGGCAGCTTAGCATACTTACCGGTAGCAGAGAGACCTTTAGCCTTGGATGTTCAGGCCTTGGCCAACCGGTTTGTTAGATTGGATATTTCCGAACCGAATCGAGTTTTGGCTTGTGTGGTTTCTCGGTCTTCTTTATATGATCGCATCAGAGAGCGCCCCTATGATGATCCGCATCTGCTTGTCCTTAAGGACACGGTTCAGCACGGTGATGCTAAGGAAGTTAGTATTGGAAATGACGGTGTATTATGGATTCATGGCAGGCTATGTGTGCCTAATATAGATGGTTTGCGTGAGCGGATTCTCTAGGAAGCTCACAGTTTGTGGTATTCCATTCATCCAGGTGCCACGAAGATATATCAGGACTTGAGGCAGCACTATTGGTGGAGGCGAATGAAGAAAGATATAGTTAGGTTTGAAGCTCGGTGTTTAAATTGTCAACAGGTAAAGTACGAGCATCAGAGACCGGGAGGATTATTTCAGAGACTTGAAATTCCGGAGTGGAAATGGAAGCGTATTACCATGGATTTCTAGTTGGGCTTCCATAGACCTTGAGGAAGTTTGATGTTGTTTGGGTGATTGTGGATCGGTTGACCAAATCTGCGCATTTTATTCCAGTTGGTACTAATTATTCTTCGGAGTGGTTGGCTGGGATTTATATTCGCGAGAATGTTTGCCTACACGGTGTGCTAATGTCCATCATTTCAGATCGGGGCACGCAGTTTACATCACAGTTTTGGAGAGCAATGCAGCGAGAATTGGGCACACAGGTTCAATTGAGTACAATATTTCATCCTCAGATGGACAGACATTCCGAGCGCACTATACAGATATTGGAGGATATGCTACACGCTTGTGTCATTGATTTCGGGGGTTCTTGGGATAAATTTCTTCCAATGGCAGAGTTTTCTTACAATAACATCTACCAATCGAGCATTCAGATGGCTCCGTATGAGGCTTTATATGGGAGACGATGTCGGTCTCCGGTGGGTTGGTTTGAGCCATGTGAGGCTAGGCTATTGGGTACTAATTTAGTTCAGAAAGCTTTGGAGAAAGTTAAATTGATTCAGGAGCGGCTTCGCACAGCGCAGTCTAGACATAAAAGTTATGCCGACTGGAAGGTTCGTGATGTTGTTTACATGGTTGGGGAGAAGGTTCTGCTCAAGATTTCACCCATGAAGGGTGTGTTGAGGTTCGGAAAGAAGGGCAAGTTGAGCCCTCGGTATATTGGGTCTTTTGAGATACTTAAGAAGATTGGAGAGGTGGCTTATGAACTTGCTTTGCCACCTAGTCTATCAGGTGTTTATCCAGTGTTCCATGTATCCATGCTCTGAAAGTATGTAGGGGATCTGTCTCATATTCTGGATTTCAGTACAGTGCGGCTGGACGGTAATTTGACTTATGATGTGGTGCCGGTGGCTATTTTAGATCAGCAGGTTCGAAAGTTGAGGTCAAAGAACATAGCATCAGTGAAGGTACAGTGGAGAGGCCAGCCAGTCAGAGAAGCTAATTGGGAGATTGAGCAGGAGATCTATACCTATTTGAGACTCCAGATATGATTCTAAACCCGTTCGAGGACGAACGTTTGTTTAAGAGGGGGAGAATGTAACGACCCGGCCGGTCGTTTTGAGTATTATAACCATGTTCCCCCATTACTGCTCAATTTAAGCTTCATAGTTATTTTATGACTTACCGGGTTAGTTGGTTTGGGTCCGGAAGGAATTAGGAGTGAAATGAGATACTTAGTCTCATAATTGAAAATTTAAGTTAGAAAAGTTGACCGGATGTGGACTTAGGTGTAAACGACCTCGGCTTTGAATTTTGATAATTTCAATAGCTCCGTATAGTGATTTTGGACTTAGGAGCGTGTCCGGAAAATTATTTAGAGGTTCGTAGTGGAATTAGGCTTAAAATGGCAAAAGTCGAATTTTTGGAAAGTTTGACCGGGAGGGGGGTTGATGTTTTGATATCGGGGTCGAAATCCGATTCTAAAAATTTTAATTGGTTTGTTATGTCATTTATGACTTGTGTGCAAAATTTGAGGTCAATCTGACGTGATTTGATAGGTTTCGGCGTCGTTTGTAGAAATTAAAAATTTTAAAGTTCATTAGGCTTGAATTGGGGTATGATTCGTGTTTTTAGTATTGTTGGATATGATTTGAAGACTCAACTAAGTTTGTATGATGTTTTAGGACTTGTTGGTATATTTGGTTGTGGTCCCGAGGGGCTCGGGCGTATTTCAGATGATATTCAGATTATGGTTTTTCATTTTTGCACTATTGGTACCTGCTGATTTCTGGTGTTTCAAACCTTCTTCGCGATCGTGAAGATTGGGACGCGATCGCGTAGTCTTAGTTGGGCAGTGGAGTTTTTTTCTATGCGATTGCGTGGGGATATCCGCGATCGCATAGGGTTAACTGGGGGGCTGGTGAGTTTTGTTCTACGCGATCGCGTGAAAAGGGATGTGATCGCGTAGCTCTGGGATTTTGTGACTCTCGAACGCATGAAGAGGGTTGCGATCGCGTAAAGCTAGAATCTTGTGCTTCGCGATCGCGTAGGTCTGTGAAGTTGTGCATCGCGATCACGTGGTCAGGTCCGCGATCGCGTAGAGTTAATCTGGGTAGTGGAAAACTATTCTTCGCGATCGTGTGGGAATGTTCGCGATCGTGTATTGTAAATGTCTGGGCATTTTTGACGGATTGGAGCTCGGGAAGAGGCGATTTTTGGGAGATTTTCAAGGAAAACAACGGGGTAAGTGTTCTTAACTCAATATTGGTTAAATTATCTGAATCCATAGTTATGTTTATCATTTAATTGGTGAATTAAGTTGGAAAAGTTTGAAAATCCTCTTTGATAAATTTGAGAATTTGAGGGCCGAATTATTATCGAAATTTAGTAATTTTGATATGATTAGACTCGTGGTTGAATGGACGTTCATATTTTGTAACTTTCGTCGGATTGCGAGACGTGGACCCACGAGCGACTTTTGAGCTAATTTTTGGATATTTATGGAAAAATAGTATTTTCTTATGAAATTAATTTCAATAAATTTTATTGACTGAATCGAATTATTTGTGGCTAGATTCGAGGTCTTTGGAGGCCAATTCACAAGGAAAAGACATTGCAGAATAAAGAATTTCACGGTTTGAGGTAAGTAACAATTATAAATCTGGTCCTGAGGGTATGAAACCCCGGAGTTTTTGTATCATGTAATTATTTTAGAGGTGACGCACATGCTAGGTGACGGGTATGTGGGCGTGCACCGAGGGGATTGTGACTTGGTCCGTCCCGTGGAACTATAAAGTTGAATAACAACATATTGTTAGCTATATGCTCTCTATGTATTGAAGAAATTTAACTATAAATCATGTTAGAAATCATGCTTAGGCTATGTGGTGGTACTATTGTGACCCGCAGAGGTCGCGTACTTGTTGAATTATTTGGTATATGCTGTCTTGTACTCAATCATGATTTTATTTGCGTATCATACCTCAGTCTTTCTCGATTTTGTTGATACACAATGTTATCTTTGTTTGGGTTGATCTTTGTGATTTTTGAGAGCCGAGAGACTAGGAAGGTTGAGGACTGAGTAAGGCCGAGGGCCTGTCGGTGAGGTAAGGATACTATGGCACGTGGGTTGTCCGTACAGGATATTATAGCATGTGAGTTATCCGTGCGGATTATAGTGTTTGGGCTATAGGAGCCCCTCTAGAGTCTGTACACCCCCAGTGAGCACGGGTACCCATTGAGTGTGAGTGCTGAGGACTGGGAGCCCAGTAAGTGATTGTTGTCCTGAGAGGTTGTACTTGTTTTTCATTTGTTGTTGCACTTAGTTGCTATCTGTCATTGTTGTGAAATTTTTTGGAAAATTTTATATCCGGAATACATTAACTTGAACTGTATAGAATTGATTTGACTTAAACTGCTGGATTTGAAAGCATGTCTATTTTTTGCTGGAATTACTGAAAGTGAACTATAACTGTGTAGCTCGTTACTATCTTCAGTTTCTTATTTATTATTATTAGTTGCTGAGTTGGTTGTACTCATACTACACCCTGTACTTCGTGTGCAGATCCAGGTGTTCCCCGCCATAGCGGGTGTTGATTTCTTTTGCACAGTCAATTTTTCGGAGATTTAGAGGTAGCTGCCGTATTTCGCAAATCTTGCCTCTCCTTCCCTATCTCCTTATTTACTGCATCTGGTCTTAGAGTATTATGGACCGTATTTTCCAGACTTGCATTCATATTAGATGCTCTTGTACTCACTGACACCAGGTTTTAGGAGTATTTATATTTGTACTTGTGAGATTTCTTTCGCTAAATTTAATCATTTTGTTTTCAAACTTAAAAGATATGTGATTTTATTGAGATGGCTGTCTTGCCTAGTATTGAGATAGGCGCCATCACGACGGGTGGGATTTTGGGTCGTGACAAACATACTGCATGCTCGTTGTATTATAACAGTTGTGCATGTATTCTGTTTTATGAAACGGTTTTACAAACTAATTATTATATATATACATTACTTGTTAATACATTTGCATTTCATTAGTTGTATTCAATTATTTTGTTTCTGAATTGACTGTATTTTAATGTATTTTATTGTATTTCTCAGTTAAATGTATTCACCTTTAATAGTCTGTCAGTTAAAATATTGTTTGTAGTTGGTGTATTTTAAATGTATTTTCATTTTATATATGTATATTGTATGTCATTGTATTTCATACATACATGTATTATATTTAATATTCTGACAGATTAATATTTGTTGACATGCTACATATTTAAACTTCTTTTTATTGTATATATGTATACTGTATTTAATACGTCTATTCTTTGAGAGATACATGACTTTTACAAATGTCCAAAACTTATATTTCTCTGTTTAATGTAGGTTGTACCATCGACTGAACACTTGCATATGATGAACGATGAAGGAAGGTATTACACCGTCTGCCTTCTAGAGAAAAAGTGCAGTTGTGGGCGGTTCCAAGTTGACGAATTACCATACCCACATGCTTGGCCTGTCTTGAAAAGCAATTTTCTAATGCCAAAAGATTATTGCTCGGACTATTACAAACCAAAGTCTGTTGTAATGATATATGAGGTGCCCTTGTATCCGTTGCCTGACCGAAATGAATGGAATATACCAGCACATATATCAAAGGAAGTTGTCTTACCACCCAAATGAAAAAGTCCTCCTGAAAGGCCAAAGAAGAAGCGCGATAAGCTGTTCAGTGAATTGTTGCAGAAGAAAAATCAACATTCGTGTAGTATATGTGGGCAGGGAGGACATAATAAGCGTACTTGTAGAAATGTTCCACGTAGGAATTAGTTCATGTTCTAATTTTAATTACTACAATAACGATATGTCATAGATTTCTTCAAGTTTTTATATTACATATTGATTTATTGGTGTATTGAATTCTTACGTGATGAATTTTTTTTAGTTCAGATTACTAAAATATTTTTTAGTAGTATCTTTATAAATAGATTTATATACAGATATGAAGTATAGCAGGTCATCGATAGTACAAAACATATGAATACATACTGCAGATACATTTGAATACATATATACATATGAATACATAAATTATATTAATTAAAAAAATATATGAATACATTCTACAATACATTAAATACATACTGCTGAATATATACTTCTAGACAAAACAATGAAACACAGTGAAGCTTTGAAATTATATAATTACATTGAATACATTTAAATACAGTGAACATATTGAAAAAGTAAAAAAAACTAAAGACAGTGAATACAATAAAATACATGGAATACATCGAGATATATTGAATACAATAAAAATAAAGTGAATACATATCTAATAATAATTTTTAAAAAAATATAGAAAAAAATAAACACAGTGAAAACAATGCATAAAGTGAATACATGACTTGTAATACAAATTTACTGCTGAACATATATGGGAATAACTTAATTGTTATTAATAAAAAAAATACATCTGAATACATATCTAATAATAATTTTTAAAAAAATATAGAAAAAAATAAACACAGTGAAAACAATGCATAAAGTGAATACATGACTTGTAATACAAATTTACTGCTGAACATATATGGGAATAACTTAATTGTTATTAATAAAAAAAATACATCTGAATACATATCTAATAATAATTTTTAAAAAAATATAGAAAAAAATAAACACAGTGAAAACAATGCATAAAGTGAATACATGACTTGTAATACAAATTTACTGCTGAACATATATGGGAATAACTTAATTGTTATTAATAAAAAAAATACATCTGAATACATATCTAATAGTAATTAAAAAAAAAATAAGAATACATACTGAAATACACTGAATAAATGCTGCTGGAAACTTATTGATGGATAATTCAGTGAAACACGGTGAAGCTTTAGATAAAGTGATACAGAAAAAATCGATATCAGTTAACAGCTTAACTTAAAGGCTGTTATGTATTCTTTCATCAACATCTTAAAGAAAAAAAAGACATTCATGTATTCTAAAAATAAAAAAGGCCAAATACATAGACAAATACTTAAACTTGTTCCCAATTTTTACTTAAGCACTTCAACTAAGGCGTGTTCCTATTGACCACTTGAACTCCCTCCAATATGTGTTATTGAGCACATTTTGCTGACATGTAAATGTCCGTGTATGTCACGTCTTATCAGGATTACACCTTAATCAGGATTTTGGATTGGCCAAGGAAGAATGACACTTCCTCACATAGTCATTTTCCCCTTGCTTCTTCAGGTCCTGTGACTGTACCAAGAAATTCATGTCAATTTTCTCAATATTGAAGACATCCAATAACGCTTGCTGAGTTGCAAGGATGTTTAAATCCATTTCAAGAAATATCTGAACTTTAATTTTTTGACACTTCCAGAAGATAATCCACGAACGGCCGGGCACCACCTCTGTTTGTTTCTTTCTTATTTTCTGATCAGATTTTTTTATTAAAAAAATTTATTTCTCTTTTATTTGTTGCTGACATGTAAATTTTTTATTGGTTTTGTCTTGCACTTAAACATAGTGTGAGTTCACGCACCATTGCTAGTTTGAAATTGTCGAATTTGTGTTTAATAGACACATTATTTGGGAGTTCAAGTGGTCAACTGGAACAGGCCTTAGTTGAAGTGCTCAAGTGAAAATTGGTGACAAGTTTAAAGGGCTGTCTATATATTTGGCCAACAAAAAGGTTGAGTAAAACCATCATGTATTCTGTAATAAGCTTCAAAAACTATTCTCACAGAAGACTGTTCTTCACAGAAAACTATCTTCACCAAAACTATCTTCAAAAACTATCTTCACCAAAAACTATCTTCAAAAACTATCTTCACCGAAAACTATTCTAAAACTATCTTCACGGAAGTATCAGAATCTGTCATTTGTCTGACAATCTTTGCGGGTGCTTCATTGTCGCTTACGGCATCGACGTCTATCTTTCGCATAGCATAGTCCCAAAGGAGGGCACCATATATTTGATAGAGTAAATTGGCATCAAATATTGTTTGTGGAACCAATTCATAAGTGCTCAAATACTCTGCGTATGCCGCGACATGCAACCCGCAATCCCTGAAAATGTAGATTGACACAATTAAATATAACTCATATTATTAGTATTATAAATGATACAAGAAAAAGAAAAAGGATTGAATTCATACATGTTCCCAGCCTTTTGTTGAGGCACATTCGAAATAAAAACAACATCAAAGGGATCAGTTTATGCCTTGTCATTGTATGCTGGTTCACGAGTCCAATCTATGCCTTGCTTATCTCTGTAGAAACCATTGATCGATAGGTACAGAGGTACAAGCTTAGCAAGCTTATCTATCTCAGTACCCATATAAGCATCATGGCCTGCTGATCGGTAGGAGTCATATACGTTGATACATCTCTCCTTAAATGAGACAACTGCCAATATCCAATGAAGTTTGTCCTTCAAGTTGACTGGTATCAAGACATTATCAACCGTATGCCATGGTACATTAGCTAGCAATATGTAGCCCCTTATGTATTCACATACAACATCTTCTTCCGTGGCTACACTTGCATTACTATCTGTATCATTATACTTGTCGAATATTTCAGCAACTCTTGTCTTGAATATACAATTAACAGTTGTATATTTGAACTTGGTGGTTTGGTTGAACTTGCCCTTCTTTCTCAGGTAGTAAAATATAGCATCAATATGTGTATATAAAATTGAATACATAGCGTCAGTACATTGAATTAAAAACAAGGAAAATAAACTTTATTGAAGAAACTGAATATATACAGGTATTGTGTATTAAAGAAATCCAATATAGAACTCAATACTGCTGAAAACAAATTGAATATAGTGGATCCAGTTAAATATCTACTGCTGAATACAGGTAATTGTTTAACTGTGCATACAGATAAATACAAACTGCTAAAAAATTACTGCACTAAATAGTGTATACAATTAAATACATATTGATGAATACATACTACCGATAATAAATTGCTAGATATAACATTGAAAAACAATGACGTTTGAGATAAAGTGATATCATTGATTATAGTGCATACTTTGAAAGTAGTTAAATACACTGAATACACCAAAATACATTGAACTCAATAAAAGCAGAGAAAACACTAACATATAATGAATACATTATGTTACTGTATTTCTGTTAATATAGAATACATCTGAATACACTATGTTCAAAAACATGAATACAATGAATACATAATTTATATGACAAGAACAAAATAGTGAAACACAAATTTTGACTAGCCATGTATAAAATATAAAATAAACTGAATGTATAAGTGTTATATCTTACATTGTCATTCCATAGTTGACCGTCAAATGAGAGAAGGTAAAACCAATTTTTTGAATTGACTTCATGAACTCCAAAATCCAACGGTATAGGTAGTGTTGACTTGTGTTTCTTGTAATGGTCTTCCTTATCCTTTCTACAAGGATTTAGAAAAAATATTATATTCATATAATAATTGAGAAAAACCATACATCATAGATCGAAAAAAGAAACTTATTTTTGATCATATTTAGCCACAAGACCATCACAAACCCATTTCTCAAATTCTTGAATGACTAACGTATGATGTGGCCCCGATATTAAATCATTTTCAAAGGGGTATTTCTTGTCAAATATGGCAGTCAACTTTACTGAGGTACATGTAGTTCATCGTCGTCATTAATAGCTACATTTAATTATAGTTATCATGGGAAAATATATCAACACTTTATAAAACATAGTTTTTGTATAAGAATTTACTAACCGGCCGAGTCGAAGTTTGACTCGTAAGGCGAAGAATACCATCGACTTGGACGTCTAGTCCTATGAGAGGGTAAAGGGGTTGAATCAACAAGTTTTGCTGCTTGATGTATCACAATTCTAGTGTCTGAAATTTGACTTAGAAGGTACTCATCCGCCAACTCAAATTGCGATACATGTATTTCTATGGATACATCCTCGTCAGTTTCAGGTGGTATGACAAACAGCACCTCCGATGGAGTAGGCCCTTCCTTTTTTACTTCACCATAGATAGGATTAACCTCAGTAGATGCATCTAATGTGTCTCCAGTGAAATTAGCATGTGGGTGTTCATCGGCATGAACGTCGGTGTTCAGCTTCCTTTCCATATCCTTATAGAATATATTAATATAGCACATGTTTTGCAGAATTGTATTTGTCAGATTAGTATAAAAAAAAAATTCTTCACAAATTCATAATAGGTGTATAGACTTGTATTCTGTTAATGTATTCACATGTATATGAGTGTATTCTGAATAATGTATATCGCTGTATACTTGGATAAAATAAAGAATAGTAAAGGCTGTTTTTACAATATATATTTATTCACATCATGAATACATATATAACAATGTGTTTACATGTATATAAGTATATTATGAATTATGTATGTTGTTGTATATATGATTAAACTGAAGAATAATAAATGATATCATATGTATTTATTAACTCATGAATACTTATTTAATATTGTATTCACATGTATATAAGTGTATTCAGAATATAGTTACATGAAATATATACAGACTTGCATATATAGTAAAGAGGTTAAAAAATGTTAACCTCTGAACCCCCAACAGCTATATCATATTGTGTTTGGCATTTGGGATTATCATGCAAGTTGGCCTCGGTTGACATTTGGATACCACCATCATATCTCCGGGTATATTTTTTTCTTTGGTATAACCTTTCTGTATTCTGATTGGCTTTAGCATGTTCAAAAATCTTTTTGAAATTTTCATTGATCAATGTTTGTAGAGAAGTGAACTCGCCCATCACCTAATAAATACAAAAATAATTATAGATGGGTTAGAAACATATATGAAAGTTAATACATAAACTGTAAAGTTGAATATGTTTTAACAATACTTACATAATCCTTGAATGAATTTAGATCCTGCCTCAAAGCTTGGTTTGAGGTATTGCAGACACATGATTTAGAATCTGCTGGCTTCTTAACACTCAGTACAGTTTCCTTGAATTCAAAATTATCAGTAGGAGGAAACTTGGTTTGCGGTATTGAAGACACATGTGGAATTGGATTCTCTGCAGTTGAGGGATCAATTAACTATTGTTTGCCCTTTTTGTGAGGCGGTGATGAAGATGGACCAACACTTGCGTCATGTTTCTTCTTAGGCTGAAGAGGCGGTGTAGGACTAAAGTCATCATAATCATCTTCATTGTTGTCTGAATAAATAGGACTTTTGTCTACATCAACGCCATCCGGAGGAACCTGAATAACAGCAAGCTCTGTATTGTTTGGTTGAATGTTTATGTATTTCATCTAAAAATAGAAACACACTCAATGTAAATCACACTTGCTGTATAGTTACTAATGTAATATACTTTATGTATATGAAAAATTTTCTTTATACATATATTCTATAGTATTATATATAAAATTAATAGTATTGAATTAAATGTGTAGCTGTAAACTGCATTATATATTCTAATGCATTCCAGTTAATTGGAAAACAATAACATTGATGTATGATGTATGCAACTATATTTAATTTGTAATTTTAGTACTGTATTATGTATTCAATTGTATTCAGTTTACTTATGAAAACAGGGACATTGATGTATGATGAATATAATTGTATTTAATTTTTAATTTCAACACTGTATTAGGTATTCTACTGTATTCGATTTAATTATGAAAACAGAGACATTGATGTATGATATATGCAATTGTATTTGATTTAAAATTTCAACACTGTTTTTACTAACATAAATATATGTTGACTAAAATACTAGTCAATTAAATAATAGTAACTTACCACGTTTCCTTGGTCGCTGAACATGTTGTTCATCAAGTAAGCATAAGTTGGCTGTGGATTTCCAATTGAGTATTCTGGGCATCCGGTTATCAACGCGGAATGCAATTTTGGGGTCAAACTTTGAACAACACTCGTAAAACCATACTTGCATAGCAAGAGGCATCCCAGCTATCCTGTAGTGCTTCTTTTGAGAATCCATCTTCTTGCTAATAGATTTAATAAGGGCCTGGAATGCATCCTTACCCCATGGATAATCAGAATATATCCCGCTCTCGACCAAGTCAAAATGAAGTCTTAGGATGGTTGTACAGTTCTTCTCGGAGGATAATATGAAAGTATGTATGAAATACAGCACAGCTAATTTAATGGCATCCCCATCGTTGTCATAACCCCAATTCTTGTCATCAAAGCACTTCAACAAATCTTTCTTCTTGACATTCTTTGTACCGCCAAAGTATGTATCCACAATCCTGTTAGGCTTTTTTGTGTTAAACTGAAAATCTTCAGCGTCACTAACACAATTAAGATCAGTAACTACCGCAAACTCCCTGATTGAAAAGCATAATTTTGTACCATTCATATATATTGAAAATGAATCATCATGACTTTCTTCCAGTTGCAGAACCATGAAGCACCTGAACAATTGGTGTTGAACCTCATAGTGCTTCATATCGAGGGAACTTCCAAAACAAGTAGTACCAAATAATTTGTACTGCTCTGGAATAAGCTTCTCTTTGAGGTCGGAGACTGTCTGTATTAGTATAGGAACTAATATGTGGTGATACAATAGGCATGTGTTAAACAAAGAATTTTATTTTCTGCATACAATAAAAATTTAAAAGATAAATAAATGATTGAAAATATAGATTAATATAGATATTTGGAATACATAACTCATTCATGATTTATAAATATAATGTATTGATAATTACCACAAAAAATAAGAGATATGACAATGACTGTTGTTCTAAATATAGCAGAATACAGTTGGCTTGAAAATACAGATGAAAACACTTAGTTGGAATATATAACTAAAACTTGAACAATATACATCTAAATACAACAGTCAAATGTCACTGTAATAAGTACAAATCAATGTTGGCACTATTGAATACATATAAATATATCAACATACAAGAAGAGAAGAATATTGTAGAAGGTAATAATCAATGTATGCGAACTAAAATACATATAAATACATCTACAATTACCTTTTTGTTTAGTATTTTCGAGCTAATTCCTGTATCGGCCTCTTTTCCCTTAACCCCTGAATCGTCATCCATAAGTTTTCTTCTTTTTTTCGCATCAGGAAGTGTTGATTCTTTCGAAGATTTCTCAAATTGGGCTTGTTTCGATGTGTCATTACGTATTTTTGTTCTCTTTTCTGCAACTGTATTTGCTGCTGAACCTGCAAATATATGTTCCGCTTGAGTCGAAAGATGTCCCTTCGAAATTGAGTGCTTTGATGGGTATACCTCGGAAAATCCTCTTGTGAGTTGTTGAATCAGCCATTGGAGATGAAATTTCGAGTTTTCTGGTAAAAGCATGATAATGGTGATTATTTCTAAAAAATTAGTAAAGAGAAACAGAAGAAGCAACGTACCAGCGAAAATCTAACAACTTTAATACTTACCACAACTTTTTGGAGCAAAACTTTTTGAAAATTGAGAGAGACAATGGAGATGAATCAGTGGAGAATCGTGATTGTATTCATGAGGAAGAGACAGGCGTTGAGAGAGAGAGATATAGTGGAGAGAGATCGTAGTTTCTGAAGTTGTATACTATACGGTGGTCTTGTGAGAGAAAGAACAGAAAGTAGGAGAGAGAAAAATATTATACAGCATATTTAATGGCTTAACGATAGGAAGTGAACATAAATACATATTTTGCTATAAAACCTAAAAGGTATCTATAGAAAATAATATTTTAAAAGAATATTTATTTATAATAAATAATGTGTAAAGATTTGCCAGAGGAGATAAACTTTCCTTTAAAGAAACGAATTGATCACATTCACAACTAGCCTTCTCTTTTTATACTATATGAGGCATGGCCGGCGCTAGCACGGGCCCAACATAATGTGAAGTACTTTACAAAAAGTTGTATAACTAAATTTTTGCGACCTGTAGGAAAAAATAGAATTTGAAATTTTTTTATCCTGGTACTACATCTAATGAACTAAAAAAGGATAAGCATCAATTATAGCGCCAAAATACAACAAGATGATGCTCTTCTTATATGCTGCCTTCTTCTGTCTCTAGGTATCAGTAGTCAGCTCAGATAAATTTATCCTATCATAAGCCGAGCAAATCAACCCTCTTGAGTTCACCTGTTTCTTAGATGTACTGATCTACAATTTGCGAAGGAACAAAAAGATAACACATTCTTTAATGTTGATTCGATGATCAAGCTTAGACAAACGGAATATTTGTTATGTAAGAGAATGACTTTCTACAATCACCTAAAAAATTTAAAGAGCAACAACAAAAAAGAACCAAATCAGATTAAACAAGCACTATCTAAAAGTTGTTATAATAATATAATGCAAAAATATTTGTCTACCACCATGCATGCCACCAGCTCGCCAGGAAAAAATCACACCATTTTTTGTCATCAAAATGTCTAGAATATCATCTGAATCTGAGCTATATTGACTACTCAAATCATGTAACGATCCGACCGGTCGTTTTGAGATTTAACACGTTGTTTGGCGGTTTGAGGCCTTGAGTAGCTTCATTTCAAGTATTATGACTTGTACGTGTGGTCGGAATAGAATTTCGGAAAGTTCGGAGTAGATTTAGAAAGAAAATTCTAATTTCGGAAGCTTTAAGTTGGAAGAATTGACTAATGTGTGACTTTTGAGTAAACGACCTCGGAATCAGGATTTGAAGGTTCTAATAGGTTCGTATGATGATTTCGGACCTGGGCGTATGTTCGGGTCGAGAATTGGGTGACTCGGGAGTATCTCGGTGCTTATTACGGAAGGTTGACATTTTGAAGGTTTAAGAATTTTTTAAGTTTGGGTTGGAGTGGATTTTAATGTGATCGATGTCCGTTTGGAATTCTGATCCTGGAAATGATTTTGTATGGTGATTTTGGTCTTAGGAGCGTGTCCGGATATTGATTTGGAGGTCCGTAGGTTATTCCGACATCAATTGGCGAAAGTTGGAGATTCATATGATTTTTGGGAAGTTTGACTTGGAGTGAACTTTTTGATATCGGGGTCAGATTCCGATTTTGAAAATTTGGAGTAGGTCCATTATGTCATTTATGACTTGTGTGCAAAATTTGAGGTCAATCGGACTTGATTTGATAGGTTTCGGCATTGAATGTAGAAGTTGGAAATTTTTAGTTTTTATTATGCTTGAATTGGAGTGCGATTGGATTGAACGACACCAAGTTGGGGCTTCAGAGCGAAATTGTGACCGGAAAGTGGGCTTTGAGACGAGGTAAGTCTCATGTCTAACTCTGTGAGGGGAAAACTACCCCTAGATGGTGTATATGATATGTGTTATTTGTTCGGGGGCTACATACGCACGAGGTGACGGAAGTTCGTACGTAACTAGATTCATGTTACTGTCCGGGTAGACTTAGGTTCACACCATACTATACTTGTACAATAGGAGTTATCTATGCTAGTTTAATTCCTTTATTTCGCATTACGACTTGGAGACTAGACGTGCGTAGAGTAATAAACTTGCTATTGGAGAGATTTGACGAGTTTCATGATTAGCCGCGGAATAATTGTGTTCCTCTTACGGATTTCTCCCGCGCTATGCGTTTTCATCGAAAGGTTTTTCTTAAAATTATAACTCATACGTTTATTCGTGAGTGGGGTCAAGGACCCGTTAAAGCTTCTTATTCTAATGGGATCGGGCCGTTCGTCTCGGCAGGATTATGTATCACACTCTCATGGGAGCGGGCCGTTCTCCTCGGCAGTATAATAGATGCATCTATGGTTCGTGCCGTTCGACCCTCGGCAGTGCACAAATTATGATGGGATCGGGCCATATGCCTTGGCATTTCTATAAAATACTCTCATGGAATCATGCGTAATATTTGATAAGAAGTCAGTGTATCTATGAGTCTTCCTTATTTGAATTATGACGACCTATCTGGTGAGGTCCATTATATATATATGCTCCGGTTGGGGAGGTAATTTCTAATTGAGAGCTTGAGCCTATTGTAGAGAGGAGGATTGTATCACGTATTTACACTTGTTTATTTTATTTATTTACTCTACCCCATATCTGTTTACTTCTTGTTATAACTGTCTTATTGGACCACTAGTAAGTGTCGATGTCGACCCCTCGTCACTACTTCTCTGGGGTTAGACTAGATACTTACTGGGTACGAGTTGATTTACATACTCATGCTACACTTGTTGCATATTTTTGTGCAGGTACCTATATGTCGGGGTGGCCTTTTGGGCGCAGAGGCTATTGCGGAGACTTACCGTGAGCTGCATTTCATGTTGCGATCCGCAGCCTGCAGAGTCTCCATCAGAGTTATTTATATTCTCCTATCTAATTTATATTTCAGACAGATGTTGTATTTTATTATATTTTCTAGTTGAGGACCATGCACTTGTGACACCGTGTTTTGGGGGTGCTTACGGGTTGTTTATTATTGTAGTTGTGAAATTATTATCATTTACCATGTAAGTTCTATTTCTCACTATTTAATGATAAAAATTATGATTTCAAAATACTAAAATGAGTAATTAAGTTAATCATTCAATGTTAGCTTGTCTGATGGCGTGTTAGGCATCATCACGACCTTTAGTGGATTTTGGGTCATGACAAATCATATCACAACCACGGAGCAAAGAGAAATATCGACATCTCACGTTCAATTCTAAATTAAATGCACACATTTATGCTATGTTCAGCTCATGAGTAACTTTGCTCTTTAATTTTTTAATATTGTTGTTTGCATAAATAAATGAAGTTACGACCAGCATTTATTGGCTACACTTAAGCTGTTCATGTACAAAAAATAGCATCATAACTTAGAGACAGGAACAGTAGTAGTATGCACAAAGCAAAGAAACAAAATAAAAATTGACACAATACATACCTCAGCTATGGGACTCTTTTGAACTTCTCTTTGATGAATACTCAGTATCTATCAAAATCAATAGATGAAAACAATTTAGATATCATAAAATATTGGAGAATTTATACAATCAGACATATAATCTCTTTCAAGATATAGTCCGCAAGAGATAGTGCTTATATGAACCTTTCAATAAGAAGTTAATCAATTAACTTCTAATGCTTTATTATCCAACTAACATCAATGACTGGTTTGTATAATTCTATCTGCAAGAGCCTCATATGTTTGAAACGCACTCGGCCTAGGAGATAAGTGTTTTTTTTTTCTCAAACTTTTGGTTTGTTCTTGGCATCACTTTTGCATCAATTCATATTTTTCTTTTTTGATACGGTAACTCTTAACTTTAGTTAACCATATTTCAACTTAAAGGAGTCTACACAAGTTCTTCAACATATTTTTCAACATCTTGATTTGAACAAATGAAAATCCTCTCGAAAGAGTAGCATATTATGTTAACTTCCTGGTGTACTTCATTGTACCTTCATCTCATGAGTATCCTTTCTTCTTATCTTCCTTCATGCTTAACCTGGCAATTGCAATAATACATCTTTGATGGATATTTAGATTTAGTGGCAGGCTACTCCTAAAAAAAGGCTTGCTACTTGTACAGAAAAGGATAATTTAATAATTGTCTTCAAGATTTATAATTTTTTAGTGATCAAAGGAAATCATCACTGCAAGCATGAGTTAGACCTAAAATGCAACAGTAAAAAGCTCTTATTTAGCGTGCTATCAGATGAAAGAGTTATGCGAAGAACCAGAGCGTCACTCTAGAGAACAAAAATATTAAAGTCTAACTTCAGGCAAAGATCCATCGAAATACTTGACTAATATTGTTTCATCATAGCGTAATTAGATCATGCGTCACACACGATATGTTAGCCACCAAAAAGTACAAGAAAAATGAAATAAGATAAAATTCGATATTTAGATGGAAGATTGAATAGATATAGCCCTAACTTTTTGTAAAATCTTATATCTCAGGTGATTAACGACATATATGTATATCAAACAACAAGAGACTCAGAGTACTTCTAGAATAAAAAGAAGTAAACTCATAGCTTGAATGAAACTATGCCATATATAGATATATATGTTCCACGACACCCTTACCTTTAAGATTTCCGTTAGCAATTCCAATGAAATCTCCACCTTCCTGTAAAAATTATTTCAGTAGCAACTATTATGTCGATGAGCTACCTGTATCCTTCTGCTAATATATGACTCGTTGTTTGTTCTAAGCCAGTTGAATGTCAATGGACATCCCTCCATCTAACAAAGTATCTCTGAATATCATGACAAACATGACAAAAGAATGATGGATCCGTTTGCGAATGCAACAGACTGGCCTAAAAGAATAATTATAATATTTAGATAGTCTAATAAGTATAGCCTCAGTATTTTATATTATTTTGTGTTTCCTCTTCGGATAGCTACGGGGCATGTCTTCATTTATATATTTTTGCCTAGAAATGCCTTTATATTTATAGAATTATAAAAAAACTTCAGTGCAATAAATAATTATCACAAAAAAATGAATAATTATCACAACAGCTGAAAGGAAATCAAAATCAGGACAAAAACTAAAACTGCAGAAAAGCAGAAAAATATCCCAATAGAAAAAGGCATAATGACCTGTAAGTAATACCTCTAATAATGCAATAGCACACTAATCATTAAGATTTCAAGACTACAATCAGTTAGACAGTTTTACCTGCAAACAACTAAATAACAAGGTAAAATAATGACTAAGTATCTACGAAGCTAAATGGCTCTAAACACTGTAATTGTATTTTTTTATGTACAAAAATTAGGAGACAATTGGAATGTCTTCATTCCAAATCACGAGAACATGGCATCAACTTTTTCTTTTACCATTTTACTCTCAAACACAACTGTCACGACCCAAACTAACCTCTGTCGTGATGGCGCCTATCGTGGAACTAGGCAAGCCGACTCATTTCCAAAACAAGCCGATATTTTTATTTTAAAGATAATTCTAAAGTTATTTAACATAAAACCTCCATTTAAAGGGTTCAAATCAAAGAAAAACAGAAGTGCGAAAAAGAAATGCCCGACATCGGGGGTGTCACTAGTCATGAGCATCTGCTACAATCTGTCTAACAATATCAAGGCTAACTCAGCCTGAAAAATAGCTAAATACAACTAGAGAAAGATAAGAGGAAGAAGAGCAGGGGCTGCGATCGCCAAATAGCTACCTTGCTATCTCCAAGAAAATCTGCAACTAGAACACTCAATAACCGCTATCGTGTCCAGCTATACCTGAATTTGCACACAAGGTGCATGGAGTAACGTAAGTACGCCAACTCAGTAAGTAACAACAATAAATAAAGACTG
The DNA here is from genome assembly GCA_000715115.1 of Nicotiana otophora. Taxonomy (NCBI): domain Eukaryota; kingdom Viridiplantae; phylum Streptophyta; class Magnoliopsida; order Solanales; family Solanaceae; genus Nicotiana; species Nicotiana otophora. The sequence goes on along the minus strand of AWOL01S0001170.1, from coordinate 24,425 downwards.
AGCAGTAGTGACGAGCAATAAAGCATATAACGTTCATATCAGAAAATCTCAGTAAAATACCACATGCTTTTAAGAACCAGGATTTGAATCAAATTATCTAGTTTAAACCCAGTTCCAGTAAAAATCATTTAAAGACATTTTTTTTCCAACAGATTTTCAAACAAAGGCTCAATGCAAAGGTGAGCAAAAATAATGAAATCATAAACAGCCCCTCGGACAAAACATCGCTCATATACAGCCCCTCGGGCAAACCTCACAGCCACTCGTGCCACTCGGTCATACCTCACAATCACTCTTGCCACTCGGACATACCTCACAATCACTCTTGCCACTCGGGCATACCTCACAATCACTCATGCCTCCCAGTCACTCAACACTCGACACTCGGCACTCGGCACTTGCACTCAGTAGGTACCTGCGCTCACTGGGGGTGTGTACAGACTCTGGAGGGGCTCCTTCAACCCAAGCGCTATAATCTGCATGGATAACTCACGTGCCAAAATAATAAAGTAAGCTGCAGGCGGGCAGCCCCGATCCACACTCATCCTCACAAATCAGGCCCTCGGCCGATATCAAACATAAATATGCTGCAGGCGGG
>AWOL01S0001170.1:12385-22604 GCA_000715115.1 Nicotiana otophora | reverse complement strand
TCTCTCAAGCCACTCGGGCATTTTAGTAAAACAAGGCATTCGGCCCAATATATTTATATGCATCAAAATAAAGTCAAAAAACTGAGTTATGCGGTAAACAAGTATAAACATGACTGAGTATAGATTTTCAATCGAAAACAATGAGAGGATAGTAAGAAACAACCCCTAAGGGTCCAAACAACATTGGCGCAAGGTCCAAACATGACATTCAACCCAATTTACAGAAATTCTTTCTAAAACATATAAGTATCAAATAGTTTCAACAAAGTATGCAACTTTACAGTTGCTACGGGACGGACCAAGTCATAATTCCTCAACAGTGCACGCCCACACGCCCGTCACCTAGCATGTGCGTCACTAAAAATAGTAGAATGATACAAAATCCGGGGTTTCATACCCTCAGGACCAGATTTACAATCATTACTTACCTCAAAACGTGAAAATTTTTACTCTGCTATGCCTTTGCCTCGCAAATCGACCTTTGAATGCCTCGAATCTAGTCACAAATAATTCGTTTCAGTCAATAAAATTTATTGGAAGTAATTCCATAAGAAAATACTAATTTTTCATAAAAATTCGAAATTTAGCTCAAAAATGCATGTGGGGCCCACGTCTCGGAACCCGACAAAAGTTACAAAATCTGAAAGCCCATTCAACCACGAGTCTACCCATACCAATTTTTCCAAAATCTGACCTCAACTCGACCCTCAAATCTACAAATCTTATTTCCAAATTTCTAAGTTCCAATCTCCGATTTACACCTCAAAATCATGTAATCTAGTCGGATTATTCGATGATAATTCAATATTATGGAGTAGAAATGATCACAAGGGACTTACCTCAAGTTTTCCTTGAAAATATATCAAAAATCGCCTCTCCTCAAGCTCCAATTTGTCAAAAATGGCAAATGGGACGAAGTCCCTGTTTTTATAATTCTACCCAGACAACCTCGGTTCTGCCTCGATCTTGGCCTTCGATCGAGGTCCTCGATCTTGGCCCTCGATCCTAGGACTCCGATCATGTCTTCGACCCGGCCTTCGACCGTGACCCTCGACCCTGGGCTCGATCATGGCTTCAATCGTGGCCCTCGACTCTGGGCTCGATCATGGATTCGATCGTGGCCCTCGACTCTGGGCTCGATCATGGCCCTCGACCCTGGGCTCGATCTGGGATCAATTCTGAGAGATTTGTGGGCTCAAATCTGGCAGAAGAAATTTCCAACAAAAGAAAATTGCAGCAGTTGTTGTAGTTCAATGTTTGACCCGTTAACCATCCGAAACTCACCCGAGGCCCTCGGGACCTCAACCAAATATACCAACAAGTCCTAAAACATCATACGAACTTAGTCGAATCCTCAAATCACCTCAAACAACGCTAAAACCATGAATTATGCCCCAATTCAAGCCTAATGAACTTCTAAATTTTCAAATTCGGCAAGCGACACCAAAACCAACCAAACCACGTTCGAATGACCTCAAATTTTGCACACACATCACAAATGACACTATGAACCCACTCCAACTTCCGGAATTCCATTCCGACCCCGATATCAAATTTTTCACTGCCGAATGAAATCTACAAATTTCCAATTTCGCCAATTCAAGCCTAATTCTACCACGGACCTCCAAATTATATTCCGGTCTTGCTCCTAAGTCCAAAATCACCTAACGAAGCTAATGGAATCATCAGAATTTCAATCTGAGGTCAAATGCTAAAGAGTCAAATTTTGGTCAACTCTCCCAAACTAAAGCTTCAACAATGAAATTCTTTCTTCCAATTCGATTCCGAAATACCTGCAACCCAAAACCGATGATTCACACAAGTCAAAGTACATCATACGGAGCTACTCATACCCTCAAATAACCGAGCGAAGTGCAAATGTTCAAAACGACTGGTCGAGTCGTTACAACAACAATCTACCTAATAAGAAGCCACAATGAAGCCATTATTTACATAAAGCATTACATAAGGAAACATGAGATTTGATGAGAACTTTCAGCATTTTTAGAGAGTCGTCTGTGATGTCTAGAGAAATTAGGTCACTTGGCAGAACAAGAAATTGCCTAGTACTTGTAATCCTATATGCCTTTTGACCATCTATATGCCTTTCAACCACATTTTTCGTCTTATACTTCTTGCTCGAATAAGAAAACAAACTATACGAATTCGGTCACCTTATCGAATATCAAAAGAAGTGATAGCTAAAACATCACCGTTTCTTGTTCTTTTTAGTAATTCGCGGAAAATCCACAATTCTAAGATAATATTTTTCACTGGTGCAAATCTGGAGTTATACAAACTAGCGATGCACCCAATTTACTGGACGAATTCAACTCTTCATCTACACGTTTTTTGGTGAATATGAAAAAGATTCAATTTTTTGCGAGATGCTATAAGTAATCCTTTTTACTGGTACAAGCGTGAAGGTCTACAAATTAAACCATGTACCCGATTTACTTGACGAACTTAACTCTTTACAATAATATAGTAAAAATGGTTAGAAGGAGGAGAAAACAAATATATACTAATCAAACTATCCAGTGTCAACCACTGATATAATAAAGCTTAATTTTTCACCAAATATCAAATAAAAATGAAGATGCAGAAACTGGAAGAAATGTAGGCAAAAATTAAATCAAAAGCAGAATTAAAATTGTAACACCAAGCTGAGAAGATAAAGAGAACTGGATGAGTAATCTTTGACTATTTGAGGAAAATAATAACAACACCAACCATGAATTTTAGACATGAAATTAGGAATTCAAAGAACAGAATAAAAAAATTGGGCAAATTTCGAATGAGAAGTAGACCCGAAATTCTAACACTCACCTTAACATTCTGAAAAATGATAAAGGAATGGAATTTGAAAAATGAACGGAAGGATGCTTCCCGACTTATATTGAATGTGTTGGAACAAAATGCATCCAATCTGAGGGAGCATGGGACACGTCAAAGTATTCTTATGATTTCCAGTAGTCACAATGACCATATTGCCCATGCATGGCAATAAAAATTATAACTTTGCCCTTGGTCGACCATTCTTCTCTTTTCTATATAATTGAAACTTTGCTTTAAGAAATTAAATTGTGTTATAAATATATTATATTATGGATGTTCATTTAGTACTCCGTTAGAAAGAAGCTTCCTGAAAAAGCTTATCCATATGGGACTCCGCCGTAAATATGTTTATCTATTTAGTACTTTATTGGAAATAAGCCTCCTAAAGAAGCTTATTGTAACGACCCGGCAGGTCGTTTTGAGCGTATTAGCCCCGATCCCCTATGTACTGTATTCCTTGTATCTGTTTCTGTTTATGTGACTTGTCGGGAGGTCTTGTTTTAGTTTCGGAGTGTTTTGGGACACTTAGTCCCTAAAACGGAAGCTTAAATCTTAGAATTTTGACCGTAGTCGGAATGGTATGCAGACGACTCCGGAATGATTTTGGACTTAGGAGCATATCCGGACAGTGAATTTGAGGTTTGTAGCTGATTTAGGCTTGAAATGGCGAAAGTCGAATTTTCGAAAGTTTGACCCGGGGTGGGGGGAGGGAGGTTGACTTTTTGATATCAGGGCCAAATTCCGATTCTGAAAGTTGGAGTTGGTCCGTAATGTTGAATATGCCTTGTGTGTAAAATTAGAGGTCAATCGGGCATGGTTTGGTATGATTCGGCATCATTTGTAGAATTCGGAAGTTTAGAAGTTCTATAGGCTTAAATTCGGGTGTAATCGGTATTTTAGTGTTATTTTGAGTGATTCGAAGGTTCGACTAAGTTCGTATTTGGGTTATATGACTTGTTGGCATATTTGATTGAAGTCCCGGGGGCCTCGGGTAGATTTCGGGTGGTTAACAGACTAGATTTTTGAGTTGATGTAGTAGCTGAAGAGCTGCTGCTACTGGTGTAACCGCACCTGCGGAGTGGGCACCGCAGGTGAGAGCACGCAAAAGCGTGGCATGAATCACAGATGCTGGTAAGGCAATGTAAGACATGGGTCACAGGTGCGAAGAATTTTCCGCACCTTCGGTAGCACAGATGCGGACAAGTGGACGCAGGTGCGGGGGCATCTAGGATAGAGTAACTCCGCACAAGCGAGGCCAGGGACGCAGATGCGCGTTCGCAGGTGCGGAACCTGGAGCGCAGGTGCGGGCCCTGGAGGTGCAAGTGACTTTCGCAGAAACTGCATTTTCACCGCAGATGCGGCATCGCACGTGCGACAATAGGTCCGCAGATGCAAAAAGTCTGGGCAGAAAGTTTAAAAGCAAGGGTTCACGATTTTAGTCTTATTTCAACATTTTGGACTCAGACTTAGGCGATTTTGGAGAAGATTTTCGAGGTGATTATTGAGGTAAGCTTCTTGTACTCGTTTTGGATCATAAAACTTGTTTCCCCACTAATTTTCCTACCTAATTAGTGAGATTTTGAAGTACAATTTTGGGGTTTAGGGCTTGAGAATTGGAGAGTGGATTTTGGGGATTTGGATGACCAAATAGTGTCGGATTTTGATAAATTTGGTATGGTTAGACTCGTGAGTGAATGGGCTTTAGAGTTTACACTGTTCGGATCTACTTCACTTTACTGTTTTGAGTTGCCTATTTAATTTGAAAGCATGCCTATGTTTCTGTTCAGTTATTTCTATTTTATCTGTACCGGTTGAGTTCGTCACTACCTTCCAGTCCAAAGTTTGGACTTGTTACTCACTGAGTTGGAGGTACTCACGTTACTCCCTGTACCTCATGTGCAGATTCATGCATTTTTGGTCATGGCAGCAATTGCTGATTGCTGCTTCAGAGTTCGGAGACTACCAAGGTAGCTGCACGGCGTTTGCATGCCTTGACTCTCCTTCTTTATCACTAGTTGTATTTTCAGTTTATTTCTCTAGACACTCTAGTGGACTGTATTCTGATTTAGACACTCATGTACTTTGTGACACCCCGGTTTTGGGATGGATTATATCGTATTTTGGATATTTCTGTTTTCAAAAAGGCTTTCCTAAATTATTAAATTGCTTCCGTCTTTATGTTCAAAGATTTTTCTGTTTTGAGATGTTGAGTTGTGGATTGCCTAGTTCCACGATAGGTGCCATCACGATGGTTAGATTTTGGGTCATGACAAGTTGGTATTAGAGCGTAGGTTACATAGGTCTCACGAGTCATGAGCAGGTTTAATAGAGTCTAGCGGATCGGTACGGAGACGTCTGTACTTATCTTTGATAGGCTGCCAAACCATTAGGAAACTTCACATTCTTGAGTTCTAGTCGTGCAAATCTTTTGATTCTGGTAACTAAATTTCTGTTGTTCTAATTCTCTCATAGATGGTGAGGACGCGTTCTGCGGGGCAGGATGGACAGCCACCAGTACCACCAGTTAGGGCCGCGAGAGGCCGAGGTCGCGGTAAAGGCTGCGGTAGGGGCAGGGGTACAACTCACACCGCATCTAGGACAACACTTGCAGATCCACCCGTTGCCCCAGTTCAGGAGCAGGCTCCAGTTGTGGATGAGCCTGTGGGACCAGCTCAGGCACCACCTGTGCCTATTGTGATTCCAGGCCTTCAGGATTCCTTAGCTCAGATTCTGACCATGTGCACTAGTCTTGCTCAAGCGGTCTCTATTCCGACCGCAACAACCACTTCTCAAGCTGGGGGAGGCGCTCAGACTCCCGCCGCCCACACACAAGAGCAAGTGGTACAAGGATTCCATATATCGGGGGCACCACCATCTCAGCTGGTTGCAGCTGCTCAGGACTATGTGGTTCCTGCTATGCCCGAGGATGAGCAACATAGATTGGAGAGGTTTGGGAGGCTCTGGCCTCCATCTTTCAGTGGTGCAGAGGGAGAGGATGCGCAGGGATTCCAGGACAGGTGTCAGATAATACTCCGTATAATCGGTATTCTAGAGACCAGTGGGGTCTCGTTCACTACTTTTTAGTTCTATGGGGCTGCGTTCAGTTGGTGGGAGGGTTACGGGAGGCGTAGGCTGGTCGGCGCAACACCCCTTACCTAGCAGCAGTTCTCCGTTCTCTTTCTGGAGAAGTTCGTGCCTCTGTCCCGTAGAGAGGAGCTGCATAGGCAGTTTGAGCAGCTTCATCAGGGTGATATATCCGTGATGCAATATGAGATGAGATTTTCAGTGTTGGCCCGTTATGCTATCTGGTTGGTTCCCACAGACAGGGAAAGGATCAGGAGGTTCATAGATGGCCTCACTTTTCAGCTGCGCTTGCTTATGACTAGAGAGAGAGTGTCTGTTTCTACATTTGATGAGGTTGTCGATATTGCTCGTCAGATTGAGATGGTTCGCAGCCAGGAGCAGGTTGAGAGGGAGGCCAAGAGGCCTCGTGGACAGGGTGGATTCATTGGTGTTCCTTCTGGGGGGTCAGTTCCACCACGGTAGGGGTCGTCCTTTAAGACATGCTCAGACGACTCGCCCGGTTCACCGTGGTGCATCATCTGGCCATGGTGCACACAGCTATCAGCAGGGCTAGTCTTCATTCAGTGCACTACCAGCTCAGAGTTCATCTCATGCACCATCAGTTCACGGTTTATCTGTGTCAGGACTTTCTAGCAGTTATTCCGGTGCTTGAGGTTCCCTTCAGTCCCTACTGCCATTTGCAGAGAAAGGTTGCTTTGAGTGCGGAGATTTGGATCATATCAAGAGACATTGTCCCCGCCTTTCGTAAGGTTCATCTCAGCATAGGAGTCAGCCTTCGACTTCGGCACCAATTACTTCACCACCCGCCTAGATAGATCAGGGTGGAGCTCAGTCAGGTAGGGATCACCCTAGAAGGTGAGGCCGATCAGGTGGCAGTCAGGCCCATTTCTACACACTCCCTGCCAGAGCAGATGCCATTGCTTCGAATGCTGTGATTGTAGGTATTGTCTTAGTTTTCCATAGAGATGTGTCTGTATTATTTGACCCATGGTCCCACTTATTCATATGTGTCCTCGTATTTCGTTCATTATATGGATATGCCCCGTGAGTCTCTAGTTTTACCTGTTCATGTGTCTACGCTGGTGGGCGATACTATTATTGTGGACCGTGTATAGCAGTCATATGTGGTGACTATTGGGAGTCTGGAGACTACAGTAGATCTCTTATTGCTTAGTATGGTCAATTTAGATGTTATCATGGGTATGGTGAGTTATCAGATGTTTGTTATATGGCTTTGAGCCAAGTGAGGGAGTCTGATATCTATAATTTGATTGCACGATTTTGTACGGTATTAGTTTTTGGGCTGAGGCATACTTGCTGATTGGTTATGACTTGCAGAGGTTGATATCGGGGATGACTTGAGTAAGAAAATTTCTTGAATGCGGGTTATATCACACTTTATGAAAAATCATGAAATGATTAAATAGTTATTTGAAGGATGTAGTGCGCACGGAGTGTGAATTTGATCGGTGGTGTTAAGGCAGGGTTACCCCTTCGAGCATTGCTGTGCTAATGAGGCACGTGTCTTTCAGCCCATTTGGGCGGTGCAATTTAGAATATGAAATTACATTTAATGGTGCCGAGATTTGTGGTAATTCTGTATGATTATGGCTTCTACATTCTAGTATAAGGAAGGTAAGAAGAATAATTTTAAATTTGCATAAGGTACTTTCAAAGTGAGCGTTACAATTGAGGTATTTATGGAGGTACTTAAGAAGAGTACAATGGCTTACGAGCCTTACGGTGGTGTGGTGTTATGTTAGGGTGTCTTGTAGTGAGCTTTGGGTAATGATCGTGGAGTTCTGACAAGGAGAAGTATCAAATTGAGGATAATTTAGAAGAAACTCGAAGTAAATAGGACAACTGGGTAATATGCTAGACCAGTATGGTGATGGAATGATAGACGTGGTGTGTTGTGCAGGATTAAGATTTACATGTACAAGGTGATAGTTCATTCTTGAAGGCAATTTCACAAATTCTGGACAAAATGGTCAGTGTTGTATATTTAGATGAATATTATAGTTGCTCGGTAATCCCTGAGAGGGGTGCGCGATTGAAATGGGCATTGTGTTTTGATTTATGGATGTTCATTGGTATTGCGGTACTCTCCTGGTTGATCGACTGTTGATATTCAATTTTGCTATGTGGCACGGAAGAACTTTAGGAGTATTCCTCGTGGGATGATCGTGTATGAGATATGTGTTAGACATTCTGGCGGTGGAGTTGGGATCAAATATGAGATTCGTGTGCTATATAGATTTGGAGACTGGGAGTTCTCAAGAGCAGGTTGTTTTCATGATTGTGGACTATGAAGTCATGATCGAAGCTAGCTAGACGATAGTATGTGTTATGATTCAGTAATTGTGGGCTTTCAGAGGGTTATTTATCCATGTGTGGGTGCCTGGAGTTGATTTAGGGGTCCATTGGTAGGCCCAATTAGGATGTGTATTCTACACCGAGTCAAATTGGTTGGCTCCATACTACTATTGTTGAGGGATGTTCCATTCGGTTGTTGTTGAGCTTATTCGTGTTTTGATATGTTCGGTGAGTTACTCTTCTATGCTACAAGGGGTTGTGATTCATTGGTTGTATGCACCCATGGTGCAGTTCTATTGGAGGGAAGCGGAAATTGCGCGAGATAGGTAGTTAGGTGATGCATGAGTGGTTGCGCATTAGTTATGTTCTTTCGGGTTTGTGTGGCATTGTGTTATTTGCTTCTCTAGGGTTATGGTAATGCACTTTGAGTACTTGATGTCGTATTGTTCGTGGTTATTGATTTTGAGCATGGTGGCTGAGGTATTTCATATGGATCAGTGTTTGGATGGGGTCGCGCATTGCGGCAGAGTTATGTTGATATATGATCATTGTGTTAGATTCGTGTGTTATGGTTCTACGGTGTGTGATGGGTTTTTAGCATTGCATTGGGGTGTTACCTATCGAGCTTATGGGATGATTCTCTTGTTTGAGTCATTTTTGTGATTGTGTACATTTGGAATGTTGCTTATTGGTGCACAAATTGCATGGGTTGTGGCTTTAGATAGTATTGGTATGGCATGTCAGTAGAGTAGCTGGTATTTGATAAGATGAAGTCGTCGGATCTACGATGGGTGCTATCAAATTTTATTGTGGTATATTTTGAAGGATATTATCGGAAGTCGGCTTAGGAATTTGCTATGGCTCTTGTCGAAGGAGAGCGAGCTCCACGACTGATAGATCTGATGAATGGTTATGAGTCTCTACGTGTTTCTTTCATCATCGGTGGTGTACGAAGGTTTTAGAATGAAGTCTTGTTTGATATGAGGTTTATTACCGGCATAGGGTTGTTTCGAGCAGCTACAGTGATTAGAAATCATTGCTTCGAGCATTTGAGCTATGTGGTATTTGAAGTTTTGAGTATTTTAGTTATGGTTATAGCTTTTGGTACAACTTGTTCAGACTTATACAGAGTGTAGGTTGCGGGATTCTGACCTTATAAGAAACTTCGGATGTTGGAAATTGGATTCTAAGGCTTGTGGGCTAGGTAGAATTAAGAAATTTCAGCTATCTGGTGTTATCAAACCTACATGGGATAGGGTGACATAGGATCATCCCCGGGTACGTGCGTGGTAAGATGGAATAGTTATTTGGGGGCTTTGAAATAACTCTTGGCATGTTCGAGGATGAACGTATGTTTAAGTGGGGGAGAATGTAACGACTCTGCCAGTCATTTTGAGCGTATTAGCCCCGCTTCCCTATTTACTGCATTCCTCGTATCTGTTTCTGCTTATGTGACATGCCGGGAGGTCTTGTTTTGGTTTCGGAGTATTTTGGGACACTTAGTCCCTAAAAAGAAAGCTTAAGTCTTAGGATTTGTTTTGGCTAGATTCGAGCTGGACAGGGTTGGATAATCGTGGAAAAGGCCTTCTAGTGGGCTAAATTGGAGCAAGACAAGGTAAGTCTCTTGTCTAATCTTGTGAGGGAGAAATTACCTCATAGATGATTAAAATTTAATAATTGTTGCTAATTGTGGGGGGCTACGTACGCACAAGGTGACGAGAGTCCGTACGTAGCTACTATTAATGCTAAAGTCCGGGTAGTTTAGGACTCAAAGCATGCATTACTTGTGTTAATTGTATTCTTTGATTAATTAATATTGACCGTAGTTGGAATGGTGTGAAGACGACTACGGAATGGAGTTCCGTCAGTTCCGTTAGCTCAGTTGGGTGATTTTGGACTTAGGAGCGTGTCCAGACTATGAATTTGAGGTATGTAGCTGATTTAGGCGCTTGAAATGGCAAAAGTCGAATTTTCGGAAGTT
>AWOL01S0001170.1:1130-11257 GCA_000715115.1 Nicotiana otophora | reverse complement strand
GTTGACTTTTTGATATCGGGGACAGATTCCGATTCCGGAAGTTGGAGTAGGTCCGTAATGTTGAATATGACTTGTATTAAAAATTAGAGGTCAATCGGGCGTGGTTTGGTATGATTCGGCATCGTTTGTAGAATTCTGAAGTTTAGAAGTTCTATAGGCTTGAATCCGGGTGTAATAGGTGTTGTTTGGAGTGATTCGAATGTTCGACTAAGTTCGTATTGGGTTATATGACTTATTGGCATGTTTGATTGAGGTCCCAAGGGCTTCGGGTAGATTTCAGGTGATTAAGGGACTTGATTTTTGAGTTGATAAAGTAGTTGAAGAACTGCTACTACTGATGTAACCGCACCTGCGGAGTGGGCACCGCAGGTGCGAGCACGCAGAAGCGTGGCATGAATCGCAGATGCTGGTAAGGCCATGTAGGACAGGGGTCACAAGTGCGAAGAATTTCCCGCACCTGCGGTAGCGCAGATGTGGACAAGTGGATGCAGGTGCGGGGGCATCTAGGATAGAGTGACTCCGCAGAAGCGAGGCAAGGGACGCAAATGCGCGTTTGCAGGTGCGGGCCCTGGAGGTGCAAGTGACTTCCACAGAAGCGGTATGGTGCGACAATAGGTCCGCAGATGCGAAAAGTCTGGGCAGAAGGTTTTAAAGCAAGGGTTCGCGATTTTAGTCTTATTTCAACATTTTGGACTCAGACTTAAGGCGATTTTGGAGAAGAATTTCGAGGTGATTATTGGGGTAAGCTTCTTGTATTCATTTTGGATCATAATTAGTGAGATTTTGAAGTGAAATTTGGGGTTTTAGGGCTTGAGAATTGGAGAGTGGATTTTGGGGATTTGGATGAACAAATGGTGTCGGATTTTGATAAATTTGGTATGGTTAGACACGTGAGTGAATGGGCTTTCGGGTTTTGTGACTTTTGTCGGATTTCGAGGCATGTGCCCGGGGGCCGGGTCGAGCCTATTTCAAATTTTGGCTTATAATTTCGTGTTTTTCTTGTAGAATTGATTCCTTTAGCCTATATTAATTATACTGTACTGCTTGTGGCTAGATTTGGGCCATTTGGAGATTGATTTGAGGGGGAAAAGGCATTTCAGAGTAGAATTTTCTCGGTTTGAGGTAAGTAACGCTTTCAAACTTGGTTTTGAGGGTTCGAAACCCCGAACTATGTGCTATATGATTGGTATTGAGGTGACGCATATGCCAAGTGATGGGCGTGCGAGCGTGCACCGTGAGAATTGTGGCATGGTAGATTCCACGGCATAGTATAGTGACTCTATTTTGTTGATATCCATGTTTTCATCTTTGATAAAGTAATTGAGCTGTCAATCATGCTAGATATCATGTTTAGGCTTTGTGACGGTACTGTTGGGACCCCTAGTGGTCGTTTCTTGCTATCATCTCACTGATTTCATTGATATTATGTACTCAGTTATATTCATAAATTTCATATCATATCTCCGTCCCAGTTGTTATTTATTGATACATCATATCATTATTTCGGGCTAGTTTTCATGATATTGTGAGTCCGCCAGTGAGAATGGAGAGATTGATGACTGAGTGAGGCTGAGAGCCTGATTATGAGTGACCGTTCTGGGATCGGGCTGCACGCCGCAGTGGTTATACTGATTTTATGATAGCGCTTGGGCTGTAGGAGCCCCTGCGGAGTCTGTGCACACCTCCAGCGAGCGCGGTTGATATTATTGAGGGATGGATCTTCCCTAGACATGGATCTTGTCCGAAGTACTTGATATCTGGAGATGGATCTTCTCCACAGGGATGGATTGGCCTTCCTCGGTACTGGGTGACTTATAGTCAGTGATGTATATGTTCGGGGATGGATCTTCCCTGGGCCGTATGGGCCATATACAGTACCGAGTGGTTGAGCATTCGAGAGTGTGAGCACATGAGGCTGATAACATGGTGCATCACATACAGCATGTGCATTGGCATGTAGAGGTAGCAGAGTTATATTCTTTACACTGTTCGGATCTGCTTCACTTGTTTTGAGTTGCCTATTTAATTTGAAAGCATGCTTACGTTCCTGTTCAGTTATTTCTATTTTATCTATATCGGTTGAGTTCGTCACTACCTTCCAGTCCAAAGTTTTGACTTGTTACTTACTGAGTTGGATGTACTCACGTTACTCCCTGCACCTCATGTGCAGATCCAGGCATTTGTGGTCACAGCGGCGGTTGCTGATTGCGGCTTTAAAGTTCGGAGACTACCAAGGTAGCTGCACGGCGTTCACAGGCCTTGACTCTCATTCTATATCATTAGTTGTATTTTTAGTTTATTTCTCTAGACACCGTAGTGGACTGTATTCTGATTTAGACGCTCATGTACTCTGTAATACCCCGATTTTGGGATGAATTGTATTGTATTTTGGATATTTTTGTTTTCAAAAAGGCTTTCCTAAATTATTAAATTGCTTTCGTATTTATGTTCAAAGATTTTTCTGTGTTGAGATGTTGAGTTGTGGCTTTCCTAGTTCCACGATATGTGCCATCAGTAGCAGCTTACACACAGTGGCGAAGCCAGAAAATTCAACAAGGGTGTTCAAACTTTTGCCAGTGGGCTAAGTAAGGGTGTTCAAAGTCTATTTTTAATCAATAACAAGTAATATTTTACCTTATACGAAGTATAATTTTCTGGCGAAGGGTGGTCAGTTGATCACCCTTGGAGGAACGTAGCTTCGCCCCTTCTTACACAGCAGCATGCAGTAACAACTTACAAGCAGCTTACACAACAGCTTGCAGTAGCAGCTTACAAGCAACTTACACAGCAGCTTGCAGTAGCAGCTTACACAGCAGCTTGCAGTAGCAGCTTACACAACAACTTCCTTTCTTCTATGAGGAGTTTTCAGTTCATTATGTACATAAGTTTGAAGTTTGAATAATATATCAGTTTTTCTCTATACTTGTCTTTACTTTACAGTTCTTTATTTTATAACATGTTATCAGCACGAGACTCGGCCATCTCGAGCAAATAGTTTGAAAGTATCAGAGGTACGAATTTTCTTTTTCTAAATAATGTCAAATCTTTCTAAACTTGAGTTTGTACCCCTGGATATATCGGGAAAAGCTACATGTCTTGGGTGCTTGATGCTGAAATTCATCTTGATGCGATGGGTCTGGCAGACACCATCATGGACAAAAATCAAACATCAAACCAGGACCGTGCCAAAGCAATAATATTCCTACGCCATCACCTTGATGAAGGCTTGAAAATGGAATATCTCACTATTAAAGATCCAGTCATACTGTGAAATAATTTGAAAGATATATTTGACCACCTGAAGATGGTCGTTCTTCCACAGGCACGTTATGATTGGACTCATCTAAAGCTATAAGATTTTAAATCTATCAGTGAGTATAATTCTGTTATGTTCAGAATTATTTCCCAATTGAAATTATGTGGTGATAATATTACTGATCATGATATGTTGGAGAAATCCTTCACCATTTTTCATGCCTCAAATATGCTCATGCAGCAGCAATATCGCGAGATGGGATTCAAAACATATTCTGAACTTATCTCACATATTTTTGTAGCCGAGCAACATAATGGGCTATTAATGAAACACCATGAAAAGCGACCTACTAGTTCTTGTCCATTCCCTGAAGTGAATGAGATGAACTTCCACCAAGCTAAGCGTGGAAGAGGACGTGGCCCCAGTTATGGTCATGGCCGTGGTCGCGAAAGAAACTCTAATCATGGTAATAATAATACAACAAAGAACCCTTCTCACCACCAGCAGTGGAAAAGAAAGGAACAAAATCATGAAGCGATGCAAGTAGCGAAGGCAGAAAATGCATGCTATAGATGTGGAGGAAAAGGGCACTGGTCACGTACCTGTCGTACGCCAAAGCACCTGGTTGAGATGTATCAAGCCTCCCTGAAGAAGACAGAGAAAAATACTGAATCAAATTTTATTTCTGAAGATAATTTATACTTCATGCATTTGGATGTAGCTGATTACTTTGCACTCCCGGAAGGAGAAACAAATCATGTGATCGGTGATGAATCTGTAGAAATATAAATATTTTAATTTTTGTTGTTTGTAATAGATAGTATGGTTATGTAATTGTTGTACATAAATAAAATTTATGCTTTGATAATGATGTTTACTATCATATTTATTTTGTTTATGTCATTTGAAGAATATGGATACTCCTCAAATTATGTTTGGATANCTTTGATAATAATGTTTACTATCATATTTATTTTGTTTATGTCATTTTGAAGAATATGGATAATCCTCAAATTATGTTTGGATCAAAGACCAATCATGAAGATATTTGTGTAATTGATAGTGGAACAACTCATGCCATATTCAAAGATCAGAAATACTTTTCTTATTTGCATAAGGAAAAAGCAAATGTTTCTACAATTTCTGGTAATATAAGTTTGATTGAAGGCTCCGGAAGAGCTATTGTATTTCTGTCTAAGGGAACAAAACTTATTATAGACAATGCATTATTCTCCTCCAAGTCCCGAAGAAACTTGTTGAGTTTTATAGATATCCGCCGAAATGGATATCATGATGAGACGATAGATGAAATGAATATGGAATATCTTTGTATTATAAAGAATATTTCTGGCCAGAAGTGCATTGTAGAAAAGTTACCAACTCTATCTTCTGGCTTATACTATTCAAAGATTAGTACAGCTGAAGCACACTCTATCGTAAATCAGAAACTTACTGATTCAAATATTTTTGTATTTTGGCATGGCCGTTTGGGCCATCCTGGATCAATAATGATGAGACGAATTACTGAAAATTCAAGTGGGCATCCATTAAAGAACCTGAAGATTCTTACAAATAATGAATTTTCTTGTGATGCTTGTTATCAAGGCAAATTGATCCCTAGACCATCACCAATGAAGGTTGGTATTGAATCCCCTGCCTTTTTAGAACATATACATGAGGATATATATGGATCTATTCACCCACCAAGTGGGCTGTTGTCACGACCCTAAATTCCCTCTGTAGGATATCGTGATGGCACCTAGTCTCTAAGACTAGGTAAGCCTATCAATGCGGAATAATAATAAATTTCTGAAATAAATAAACTTCAATTCAAATAATTTTAACTTCCAAAACTCCTCGATTTACGTGCACAGTCCGGGCATATTTTCGAAAAGCTTTTATGTTCAAAACTAATGAAAATAATAATTTTTTCCTTAAAAGTTAATTTTAGTTGACTTCGGTCAATATTTTTGGTAAACGGGCCCAGATATGTGCTTTGACGGTCCCGGTGGGTCCGCATCGAATTATGGGACCTGGGCGTATGCCCAGAATTATATTCGGAGGTCCCTTGCTCAAGTTATTAATTTTTGATGAAAATTAAAAGTTTGGAAATTATTTATTTTTAAGAATTGATTGATATTTGGCATTGTTAGTATCGGGTCCGTGTTTTGATTCTGATGCCCGGTACAGGTTTGTTATGATATTTAAGACCTGTCTGTGAAATTTGGTGAGAAACGGAGTTGATTTGACGTAATTCGGATGTCCAGTTGAGAAAATAGAAATTTTAAAGTGTTCTTGAGAATTTCATTTGATTTGGTGCTAAATTCGTAGTTCTAAGTGTTATATTGGCAATTTGATCTCGCGAGCAAGTTAGTATGATGTTTTTAGACTTGTGTGCATGTTTGGTTTGGAGCCCCGAGGGCTCAGGTGAGTTTCGGATAGGCCACGAGGAGTTTTGGACTTGGAAAAAATTGGATTTTGCTGCAGATTGTGGTGTCTGGCATATCCTTCTTTGCGTTCGCGAAGGTCTTCTTGCAAACGCGAAGAGTAATCTGGTGAGGTTGAGAATTCTTCTTCGCAAATGCGAAGTGATGGGGGATTTACCCTTCGCGAACGAGACCTGCTCATCGCGAACGCGAAGCACTTGGGGACCTAGGGGAGGGTTGGTCGTTCCTTCATCGCGAACGCGAGCAATGCCTCGCGATGCGAAGGCAGGGGGGCAGTAACCATCGCCAACACGAGCAGTGTCTCGCAAACGCGAAGGCTTGGCAGCCAGTACCCCTCGCGAATGCGATAGTGGCCTCGCGAATGCGATGCACACTGTCGCCCAGTGCATAAAACAGAATCAAACATGGGTTTAAGCCATTTCTTCAACATTTTTCAAGAACCAAATGGGTAGAGACGGTTTTCATGAGTCATTTTCTTCCCCAAAGTGTTGGTAAGTGATTCTAAACCATTTTCTTTCAATTACCCGTTACATTTCTTGAATTATCAACCTAAAATCTAGAGTTTTTATGGTAGAATTAGGGGTTAGGGTAGAAACTAGGAATTTCAAAAATTTGGAGATTTAGACCTCAATTTGAGGTCGGATTCCAAAACCAATTATATATTCGGGCTCGGGAGTGAATAGGTAAATGGATTTTGGTCCGAACCTCGGGTTTTGACCAAGCAGGCCCGCTGTCAATTTTTTGACTTTTTGGAGTAAATTTTGGGAATTTAATTTATGCAATATAATTGGTTCCTTTAGCAATATTTGATATTATTGAGTCATGTTTGAATAGATACGAGTGGTTTGCAGGTGAATTCCAAAGGAAAAGCTGTGATTAAGAATTAAGTGGCCTTCAGAGCGAGGTAAGTGTTGTGTCTAACCCTGACTTGAGGGAATTAGGAACCTTAGATTACTTGCTAAGTGAAATTCATGTGAGCGGCGTATATGTGAGGTGACGAGTACTTATGCGCTTCCAATTTACCTATTTTTTATGTTTTTCAGTTTTTCTTATATTGTCTCATTCCTATGCCAAATTGCTACGTGTTATACTAGTGTTGTTCAATTTATCGTTCTTATAATGTTTACGGATTTTATGGTGATAATTGTTTTTTTATTTCACAGTTGAGATTGATATTATGGAACCAAATGTTGATGTAAGGTTTGTACTTGTTATTCTATTTCCCTTTTGTTATTTATGCATTGTATTATAGTAAGGGAGAGTGTTAATGTACGAAGGGTGATGCCGTGCCATATTGTGAGTGTTAATGCACGAAGGGTGATGCCATGCCATATTGTGAGTGTTAATGCACGAAGGGTGATGCCGTCCCATGATATGAGAGTTAATGCACGACGGGTGATGCCGTGACGTTTCTATTAATTTTATGGTGAGATTGAGAGTAACAATACGAAGGGTGATGTCGTGCATTTCTCCTTACTGTATTCACTATTCCTGTTGATTCATGGTATATTGACTGCTCCAGTGATCATTCTGTTGTAGGTCTTTATCTTGTATTCCCCTCAGTATGTTCCCCACCCGACATTTCCTATTTAGTTCTTCATTTCTGTTATTTTCATATACACTTTTAAATTGTACATGTTGATTTGTAGGTGCCTTGCCTTAGCGTCGTCACTACTTTATCGAGGTTAGGCTCGACACTTACCAACACATGGGGTCGGTTGTACTGATACTGTACTCTGCACTTTTTTGTAGATTTTGATTCTGGCTCGGTTTGATCGAGATTTTGCTATTGGTCCGCTGTCCGGAGACTCAAGGTAGATCTGTCGGCGTTCAAAGACCTTGAAGTCCCCGTCTATCTTTTTTGTTCTATTGTTTCTTTCATTCAGACATTTGTATTTCTTTCTGACTATTACTTGTAGCAAATTCTAGAATGCTCGTGAATTCTGACTCCAGATCCGGGTGGTAGTAATTAATACAGTTTTATGATATTCCGTACTTATTATAATTCATCTTAGTTAATTATGGTTATTTACTGAATAAAAATAAGGAATTGGTTTAATGATTCTCTAATGTTGGCTTGACTGGCAAGTGAAATGTTAGGCACCATCACGGTCCCGTAGGTGGGAAATTTTGGGTCATGACAGTTGGTATCTGAGCAGTAGGTTGCCTAGGTCTCACGATTCACGAGCAAGCTTAGTAGAGTCTGGAGGATCGGTATGGAGACGTCTGTGCTTATCTTCTAGAGGCTATGAAGTTGAGGAACAAGTTTCACTTCTTTTCTTCTCTGTCGTCCGATTTTGCTTTCTCAATGCTGATTGAACTTTTCTACTCTTATTATCTCACAGATGGCGAGAACACGTACCGCTTCCTCAGCTGAGCAACAGCTAGAGCCTCTAGTGGAAGCCCCTACGCGGGGCAGAGATTAAGGCCGAGGCCGTTCCAGGAGCCGAGTAAGGGGCAGGGCGCAACCTAGATCCCAAGCAGCAGCCCCAGCAGTGGAGCCTCTGATAGAGCTTGACGAGGAGGTTCCAGCCCAGACTATTCCTGTCGGACCAACTCAGGTTCTGGAGGGGTTCATTGCTACCCCAGTACTTCAGGATGCTTTGAGCCATTTGGTGGGCCTTATGGAGAGTGTGGCCTAGACTGGCGCATTTCCCATGGCACCGGCAGTCTCTCAGGCTGGAGGAGGAGCTCAGACTCCTACCACTCCCACTTGGGAGTAGATAGCTCCCCAGTATCAAGCTTACCAAGCTCTTTCCAGTTCACTTCAGTGGTGCTCCTTCAGAGAATCCCCAGGAGTATCTTGACAACTGTCGCGAAGTTCTACGACATATGGGTATAGTGGAGACCAATGGGGTCGATTTTGCTGCATTTTAGATGACTGATTCCACCAAGAAATGGTGGAAAGATTACTTGTTGACCAGACCAGCTGGGTTGCCTGCTCTTACTTGGGACCAGTTCTCTCAGCTCTTCATAGAGAAATTTCTATCTATCATATTGAGAGAGGAGCGTCGCCGTCAGTTTAAGCGTCTTCAGTAGGGCAGTATGACTATTACTCAGTATGAGACCCGTTTTGGGGATTTTGCCCATCATGCTATTCTTCTGCTTCCCACCAAGAGAGAGAGAGGGTGAGGAGGTTTATTGATGGACTTGCTCATTCTATCAGATTGCATATGGCCAGGAGTGAGATTGCTTTTTAGGCGGCTGCTAATGTCGCTAGATGAGTCGATATGGTTCTTACTCAGGGAGGTTAGGGGTCTGACAAGAGACCTCGTCATTCCGGTGAGTTCAGCTGTGCCTCATCTAGAGGTAGTAGTACTTTTGGTAGAGGCCATCCTCCCAGGCCGTTTCACTCAGCGCTCCAGGAATCCTATAGTGCCTCAGGTGGTCGTGGCCCTCAGATTCATTATTCCGACCAGTTAGCCTACGGTGCACCACCAGCTCCTATTAGTGCACCTCCACTCCAGAGTTATCAGAGTGGTTATTCAGGTTGATAGGGTCAGTTTCATGGTCAGCAGTCACAGCAGCCGAAGTTATGATATACTTGTGGTGATCCGAGGCACATTGCTAGATTTTGGCCTCGGGCAACGGGCAGCTCACAGCATCAAAGTTCTCGTGCCATGGTTCCGGCACCAGTTGCTGCACCACATGCTCAGCCAGCCAGAGGCAGGGGTCAAACAACCAGAGGTAGAGGCCAGACTGTTAGAGGTGGATGTCAGGCCGTTAGAGGTGGAGACTAGGCAGTTAGAGGCCGTCCCAGGGACGCAGTTCAGGGTGGTGGGGCCCAGCCCCGATGTTATGCTTTCCAAGCCAGGCTGGAGGCTGAGTCATCTGACGTTGTTATCACAGGTACTGTTTCAGTTTGCAGTAGAGATGCTTCGGTTCTATTTGATCCGGGATCCACTTACTCTTGTGTGTCATCCTATTTTGCTTCATTTTTGGTTGTGCCCCGTGATTCTTTGAGTGCTCCTGTGTATGTGTCTATACTAGTGGGAGATGCTATTGTTGTAGATCGTGTTTATAGTTCGTGTGTGGTCACCATTGGGAGTCTTGAGACTCGTGTAGATCTTCTACTTCTTGACATAGTTGATTTTGATGTCATACTGGGTATGGATTGGCTGTCACCTTATCATGCTATATTAGATTGTCATGCCAAGACGGTGACCTTAGCCTTGCAGGGGTTGCCTCGATTAGAGTGGAGATGGAATCTTGGCCATTCTTCCAGCAGGGTTATCTCTTATGTGAAGGCTCGGCATATGGTCGAGAAGGGGTGTCTAGCTTATTTGGCTTATGTCCGCGATTCTAGTGCAGAGGTTCCTTCCATAGGGTTGTTCGTGAGTTTCCAGAGGTGTTTCCTGCAGACCTGCCGGGGATGCCACCGATAGGGATATTGATTTATGTATTAATTTGGCTCCGGGCACTCA
>AWOL01S0001168.1:0-50227 GCA_000715115.1 Nicotiana otophora | reverse complement strand
GTGACTGCAGAACAAGTATGCAGGCCGCATAATGATCGTAGACCGGGTATGCGGGCCGCATAATGACCGTAGACCGGGTTAGTAACGCCCAGCTTTGGAGGCCAAATTATGCGGCCGGTATGCGGACCGCATACCTGTTATGCGATCGCATATGCGATCGCATAACTGCGTCGGAGCTTCCATTCTTTCTAATTTTTGACCCGACCCAACTTCGATTTATAGCCCTTGAAGCTCATTTTGAGCCAAAATCTGACATTTTAGAGAGAGGTGAAAGCATTTTAGAGAGAGAAAGCGAAGACTTAGTCATTTATCCATCAATTCTTGTTCAAGGTTTGAAGATTTCACAAGGATCTTGCTAGGGCTTCAGAGAGGTAAGAATTTCTTTCCCTATTTCTTCAATTTCGGGTTTGGAGTAAAGATGGGTGAATAATAGTATGATTCTTGGGTGTAAGAGTATTATGTATACATACCCATAAGGTTGTGAAAAGATTGTTAAGTTCAAATGGGTAAATATTAGGTTGAAAATGGTAGAAATCTTCATAGATTTTAATTAAAGATTTGAGGGTCGAGTTGATATCGGAATTTGGTGAAATTTGTACGGTTGGACTCGTGGTTGGATGAGCATTCATACTTTGTAACTTTTGTCGGTTTTCGAGGCATGGGCCCCACAGGCAATTTTTGAGTTAATTACGAATTTTATTGAAAAATTAGTATTTCCTTATGGAATTGATTATAATAATTGGTATTGACTGAATCGAATTAATTGCGTGGCTAGATACGAGGCTTTCAGAGTCAAATTCTCGTGGCAAGGGCATAGCAGAATAAAGAATTACACGGTTTGAGGTAAGTAACAATTGTAAATCTAGTCCTGAGGGTATGAAACCCCGGATTACGTATCATTCTACTATTTTGAGGTGACACACATGCTAGGTGACGGGCGTGTGGGCGTGCACTGTTGGGGATTGTGACTTTGTCCGTCCCGTAGCAACTGTAAAGTTGCATATTTTGTTGAAATTACATGATACTTATATATTTTAGAAAGAGTTATGTAAATTGGGCTGAATGCCATGTTTGGGCCTTATGCTGATGTTATTTGAACACTTAGGGGCCTTTCCTTACTATCCCCTCACTATTTTAAATTGAAAGTTTATACTCAGTCATGGTTATTCCTGTTTACTGCATAACTCAATTTTCCTTACTCTATTTTGATGCATATAAATGTTGTTTTGGGCTGAGTACCCTGTTTTTACCGAAATGCCCGAGTGGCTTGAGAGGTTTATGACTGAGTGAGGCCGAAGGCCTGATTTGTGAGAATATTTATGGGATCGGGCTGCACGCCGTAACATGTTCGATATAGGCCGAGGGATTGAGTGATTTATGCCATGATTTGGCTTGATATAGCACTTGGGCTGAAGGATCCCTTCCGGAGTTTGTACACACCCTCCAGTGAGCGCAGGTACCTACTGAGTACGAGTGCCGAGTACTGAGTGACTGGGAGGCATGAGTGATTGTGAGGTATGCCCGAGTGGCATGAGTGATTGTGAGGTATGCCCGAGAGGCATGAGTGACTGTGAGGTTTGCCCTAGGGGCTGTATACGAGTGATTGGGAGGTATGCCCGAGGGGTTGTTGTTTATGATTTCATCATTTTCCTCACCTTTTCATTTAGCCTCTATTTGAAAACTGTTGAAAAATATCTTTAAATGATTTTACTGGAACTGGGTTTAAACAAGATGTTTTGATTCAAATCCTGATTTTTTAAGCATGTGATATTTTATTGAGATTTCATGATATGAACTTTTTATGCTTTATTGGTCGTCACTACTGCTCAGTCCTTATGTATTATTGTTACTTACTGAGCTGGCGTACTCACGTTACTCCCTGCACCTTGTGTGCATATTCAGGTGTAGCTGGATACGATAGCCGTTATTGATTATTCTGGCTGCAGATCTTTCTCGGGGATAGCAAGGTAGCTGCCTAACGATCGCAGCCCTGCTCTTCTCCCTCCTATCTTTCTTTAGTTGTATTAGCTATTTTCTAGACTATGTTAGTCTTGATATTGTTAGACGGATTGTAGTAGATGCTCATGACTAGTGACACCCCGATGTCAGGCTTTTCATTTCCGCATTTTTGTTTTGATTTGAACTCCTTTACGAGGGTTTTTACGCTATATAGCCTTGAAATTATCCTTGAAATGAAAATATCGGTTTGTTTTGGAATGAGTCGGCTTGCCTAGTTCCACTATAGGTGCCATCACGACATGTTAGGTTTTTGGGTCGTGACACTTCTCACACTTGATTCTCCTTCAAAATGATCTGGCCTTGGATAATCTCTGAGTATTCTATCACGTCGTGGAGCTACCTCATCAAACTGTTCTTCTACTTAATGTGGCGGAAGTTGGTTATTGTTAAGTTCTTCGTTCTCCATTTCTTCACAAGCTATGCCTTGAGGGGATGATGTTTGTCCTTTCCTGCGCAATCAAAGAGATTTTTCAATTTCTGGGTCGTAACTCATTGATTCTTTTGTAGAAGAGTGGGTCATAAACTACCTGAAATCCTTACAGTAATTGTTTTTTAAATGAAAAGAGCTAGTTGATCCTAGAAACCATGTACGATACTGTAGAGTAAAATAAAAATTAAAAAGATGAAGAAAGTAAACGATATGAAAACAGTAAGTAGTAATATTGTTAATAAGAGAAAACTAGAAAGACATTACTAGTAACAATAGTTACAGTAGTAAAACAACAAAGATAACAATAAAAAAAAAATAATAATACTCAAATTAGTAATGAAATAATTAATTTGAAGTAGATGTTGCCAATTCCCGGTAACGGCACCAAATATTTGACCAGTATCTAGTGTGTATAAAATTTAAACACATACTCTATCAAATTATAGTATAGAAAGATGTCGAACCCACAAAGATTGATTTATCTATTCCACAGGCGTTTTCTTCTTTTCATTACTATTTGAGAAAATCAGGAAGAGTTGAGTTGTGAATTAACTAACTAAAAATGAATGAATAGAGCAATAGAAAATATTATGTTTTTCACAAATATAATAAAAGGGTGTTGAGATCATAACTTCACTTAATATTTCTATTATATAATAGATAAAATTATCCTTCAATTTTTATTTCTCACAAATGTATAAATGCCTCTGACGATTACATTTATATATTATTACTTAAGTTGAATAATTAATTACAATCCTCTCGGTTATACAAATTAATCGTCAAAATAGTAATATTAAAGAGCCAGAAATATATGCTTAAACTAAAACTTGCTCTTTTCAGTAAGTCCCTTTCGGTTACCCTACTTGTTATAACTGATTACTATAATATTCGCCTCTTTCGATTACAAATAAGTGTAGAATCAATTTTAACATATAAGAGTTAGATGTCACTAAATAAAAGTTAATATCTATCAATACCAAAATTAACTATATTACTCTTCTGTCTCTTTCGATTATAGAATTAGTAAGAAGTTAATATGTAGTATGAAATAGATAGATGTTAACAAATTAAATAACACATAACTATAAAGCAGATAAACTTTAAATGAAAAAAACTTCAACTCAAACATGTGAAATTGAGGGATAATATCTACTATTATATAGAAATATTAAGATCCGTCATTCTCCCAACACAAGAAAAATTACTCCATAATGGAGTTGGTACTGACAACGAAAATATTCTTGCCCATTAAATAAGAAAATAGAAAGAAATATTCAAGAGAATAATTCCCCCTATTTAATAAAAATAGGTACTAGAGTAATTTTCAACATTATAATTTATTCAGAATTAGAAATGAAAACACTGTAATAGCTAAAAGAAGAAAAGAAAGTACTGAAAGAAGCAAGGAAAAGAAGAAGCTCTCCTCCTAATTTTCTGTGTGTTATGAGAAGCTCAATGCAATACTATTTATCGATGAAAAAATATATCATGTACATTGATTTCTCACATATATTTTTCCAAGTTGGCAACTTGCATGTTGTCACGACCCAATTTCACCTATATGTCGTGATGGCGCCCAACACTAGAGCTAGGCAAGCTAACTAATAAATTAAACATATATCGATAAAATTTAAATCCAAAAAAAATAATAAGACACCAAATTCTACCAATGTGTGTTGCAAGACCTGGTGTCACAAGTGTATGAGCATCTAGTAGATTATACAAAACTTCAAATACTGTCTGAAATGAAAATAGACAGAATTAAAAATACAAGAAGAGGCACTGGTAGCTGCAGGACGGCTCAGAAAAGCATCTCATCACTACGCTACTAGATAGCGAGAATGTGCAATGATAGGTCCTCCACTAGTATCTGTCTCAGATCCTGCACAAAAAGTACAGCAAGTGTAGATCAAATAATATTAATTAAACAAAGAATACAATTTACACAAGTAATTCATGCTTTGAGTCCTAAACTACCCTGACTTTAGCATTTATAGTAGTTGCGCACGGACACTCGTCACCTCGTGCGTACATAGCCCCCACAATTAGCAACAATTATTGCTTTAATTACCTATGGGGTAATTTCTCCCTCACAAGATTAGGCAAGAGACTTTCCTCAATTTGCTTCAATTTAATCCACTAGAAGGCCTTTTTGTAATGACCCGGCCGGTCATTTTGAGTATTACAATCCCGTTTACCCATTTACTGCTCAAATTGGGCTTTACAGTTGTTGTGTGACTTATCGGGGCAATTGGTTCGGGTCCGGTGAGATTTTAGAATGAATTGGAACACTTAGTTCTAAGGTTTAAAGCTTAAGTTGAAATAGTTGACCAGATATTGACTTATGTGTAAACGACCTCGGAATTTAGTTCTGATGATTCCAATAGCTCCGTATGGTGATTTTCGACTTAGGAGCGTGTCCGAAAAATTATTTGGAAGTCCGTAGTGGAATTAGGCTTGAAATGCCAAAAGTTGAATTTTTGGGAAGTTTTACCGGGGGATTGACTTTTTGATATCGGGTTCAGAATCTGATTCTGAAAATTTGAATACCTTTGTTATGTCATTTATGACCTGTGTGCAAAATTTGAGGTCAATCGGACATGAATTAATAGGTTCCAGAGTCATTTGTAGAAACTAGAAATTTTAAAGTTCATTAAGCTTGAATTGGGGTGTAATTCATGGGTTTAGCGTTTCCGGGGGGTTAACGGATCATTTTTGGCCTTGGTGAGATTGCTGATATCTGTTGCTGTATTTTTCTGATTTTCTCTTTCGCGTTCGCGAAGAGTGTTTTCTGAGTGTGAGGTTTTGTTCTTCGCGTTCGCGAAGGGGAGGACGCGAACGCGAAGGTATGGTTTGTGTGTGCATCGCGAACACGTGGGAGGTGTCACGTTCGCGAAGAGGAGTGAGGCAATTGGGGACCCCGGGTTCTTGTTCTATGCGTTCGCAAGGTGGCGGTCGCATTCGCGAAGGTCTGAGCTGGTAAAGCTTTGCGTTCGCGAAGCCGTGGTCGCGTTCGCGAAGAGTTAAATTTGTGGGCAGTCGAGTTGTGCTTCGCGAACGCGAGGGACCTGTCGCGTTCGCGAAGAAGAGAGGCATGGACAGAAAGTTTAAGTTGAGAAAGCCATTTTCCATTTTTAACGATTTGGAGCTCGGATTAAGGCGTGTTTTGAGCGATTTTCAGAGGAAACAACGGGGTAATTGTTGTTAACTCAATATTGGTTAAATTTCCCGAATCTATGGTTGTTTTTATCATTTAATTAGTGAATTAAGTTGGAAAAGTTTGAAAACCCTCTTAGTTTAAATTGAGGATTTGAAGGCCGAGTTGTGGTCGGATTTGAGTAATTTTGGTATGGTTGGACTCGTGGTTGAATGGGGGTTCGGATTTTGTAATTTTTACCGGATTTTGAGATATGGACCCCACGGGTAATTTTTGGGGCGCAATTCCAAATTCCGAACCAACCATCCTCGCAAGTCATAAATCATTAAAAGCACATACGGAAAGTTTTATTTTAGGGTACGGGGTTCTAAAAGTTAAAATGACCGGTTGGGTCATTACACATGTGCTTGTAGTTGTAACGTTTGCTGAAATGTAATCCTCCAAATCGACAAGTGGGTCATTTGCTTGAATTTTTTCATGTGCACAAATACTTTCATCATTTGTAAAGTTGCATACACTACTTTACTTTTGAATTTTCAGCATTATAGTTCTTCTTTACAAATTTAGAAAGTGAACTTTTTCTTCTCATTGTTCCTTTTTCTTATTAGTTTAATTATTTTCTGTAAAGAAAGAAAAAATATTAGTATTAAAAATTAGATTCCAACTCAACTTATGCATGATATTTTTCTCTTATCATAATCTAATGCTAATTAGGCCTTCATGTGANAAATTTGGAAAGTGAACTTTTTCTTCTCATTGTTCCTTTTTCTTATTAGTTTAATTATTTCCTGTAAAGAAAAAAAAAATATTAGTATTAAAAATTAGATTCCAACTCAACTTATGCATGATATTTTTCTCTTATCATAATCTAATGCTAATTAGGCCTTCATGTGTAGCTCTTTAGTCCAAATGTCTGAAGACTAATATCTTCACTTCTTTACTTTATTTATGTCGAAGATAACTTTGTAGCTTCTCTAGATTTGCTTTGTTCTTCGGTCATCTTCTTCAAATCATTTGCTCCATACAAATTATCTCCATTATTTGTGCTAACAAAAGTCTAATGAACAGATGGAAGGTAAATGACTTTTGCTTCCAAGAATCCAAGCTAGATGGGGATATTACTGAGATTGTAAAAGATTTATGGGCTAATAGGTGGGGGAAATTGGCAAAATTAGAAGCTAGTGGGACTAGACAAGGTATTGTAGTGCTGTGGGACAAAAGAATATGGGATGGGGAAATTAGTAGCTTGGGATCATACTGCATTACCTGCACTGGTAAAACTAAGGAACTTATCTGGCATTTGTCTAGTGTATAT
Source organism: Nicotiana otophora (assembly GCA_000715115.1). NCBI lineage: Eukaryota > Viridiplantae > Streptophyta > Magnoliopsida > Solanales > Solanaceae > Nicotiana > Nicotiana otophora. The sequence goes on along the minus strand of AWOL01S0001168.1, from coordinate 43,303 downwards.
GCCCCTAATGATAGAGTAGAAAGGGAAGATGTTTGGTAGGAATTGGCTGGGGCCAGAGGTTTATTTAAGGGGCCATGGGTAGTGTGTGGAGATTTCAATACTATGAGGTTTCCTTCAGAGAAGAAAAATTACAACAGAATCACTAGAGCCATGAAGGACTTCTCAGAATTCATTAAAGATATGGAGTTAGTAGATTTACAATTAACATATGGTGATTTCACGTGGAGAAAAGGTGACGGACACTTCATAGCTGCTACACTGGACATATTTTTGGTATCTGTTGACTGGAATGATGGGTTTAGAAACATTAAACAATTAATGCTCCACAAAGTAACTTCAGATCATTCACCTCTGATGCTACAATGAGCCAATCAAATCTTATTTCAAGTTTGAAAATTGATGGCTTTATAGACAGGATCAAAGTTTGGTGGAATTTCTTTACCTGTGAAGGTAGGCCTGACTTTATTTTGGCTTTCAAACTGAAAGCCCTGAAGGAAAAACTCAGAGAATGGAGCGGAACTTTACAAAAAAATCTGGAATTGCAGAAGACAAGTGTACTTAACCAGCTTGCAGAATTGGAGGAGATTAATGATCAGTGGCCTTTGAATGAAGAGGAAATTTATGCCAAAACTGCCCTAGCAATGGAATTTGAGAAAATTACAAAACATGAGGAGGTGGCATGGAGATAAAGATCCAGCGCCTTGTGGTTGAAGGAAGGGGATAAAAATACTAAGTTTTTTCACAGAACTGCAAATACACACATGAGATACAACCACATTGAGGAACTGGTAGTATAAGGGATATTTGTGCAGAATCCTGAAGTTATCAAGAAAGAGATTGTCACTTTCTATCAAAATCTATATTATGAAGAAGAGGAATGGAGACCACAAGGTAGTTTTAGAAATTTTCCTTGGATTACTATTGAGAACAATCAAATGCTTCAAAGTCCTTTTAGTGTTCAGGAGATATGGGATAGTGTGAAGGCATGTGCCGGGGATAAAGCACATGGCCCTGATGGGTATTCAATGTCCTTCTTCATATATTGCTGGGAAGTGGTGAATAAGGAAATGGTAACTGATGTTCAGAACTTCTATTACCAGGGTATCTTCATGAAAAGTTTTAATGCCACTTTTGTGGCTTTAATTCCTAAGAAGGTTGTAAACAAGGAACTGAAAGACTTCAGACCTATTAGCTTGGTAGACATCATCTACAAAATCGTCTCCAAGTTGTTGACGGAGAGACTCAAGAAGGTGGTGAATAAGTTGGTGGAAGTTCATCAGATGGCCTTCATTAAAAGCAGACAGATAATGGATGCCATATTAATTACTAATGAATATGTGGATGCAAGGATACTAAGCAAAAGGCCTTTTATTTTATGCAAGTTGGATATTGAGAAGGCCTATGATCATTTGAATTGGAACTTTTTGCTAAAGACTTTAAGAAAGATGGGGTTTGGTGGAAGATGGGTCAATTGGATCAAATTATGCATTCATATAATGAGACTCTCAATTTTGATTAATGGTTCACCAGTTGGTTTCTTTTCTTCCTAGAGGGGCTTGAGACAAGGTGATCCCCTATCTCCCTTTTTATTCATCATTGCCATAGAAGGTTTGAATGACATGTTAAAGACAGCTCAGATAAACAATTGGATAAGAGGTTTCAGGGTAAGTTCTAGGGCAGGTAGTCAACTAGAGATATCCCATCTACAATATGTGGATGGCACTCTTGTATTTTGTGAAGCTGATAGAGGTCACCTTCAGGTGTTGAGGGTCATTTTTATCCTGTTTGAAGCCATTTTTGGCTTACAATTAACTGGGATAAAAGTTTTATTTATCTAGTTAATGAGGTAATGGAGCTCCAAAACTTGGCTGGAATTCTTAGTGGTAAAATAGGCAACCTGCCTAGAGTGTATTTGGGAATGCCTTTGGGGCCAAAAGAAAGTTAAAAAGGATATGGAATGGGGTCTTAGAGAAATGCGAGAAGAAGCTAGCTAATTAGAAGAGCCAATACCTGTCCATGGGAGGAAGATTGATCCTGATAAACTCAGTTCTTGATGTTATGCCCACATATATGATGTCTCTATTCCCAATACCAACGAATGTGGTGAATAAAATAGATGCTTTGAGAAGAAATTTCTTATAGGAAGGAAACAATGACAAGAAGAAAATTCACTTAGTTAGATAGACCTCACTCACAGTTAACAAGAAGGAAGGGGGATTGGGAATCAAGAACTTGAAGATCCAGAATCAAAGTTTGTTGCTGAAGTGGTTATGGAGATTTGCTTCAGAAGAACAATATTTATGGAAGGAGGTAGTCAGACAAAAGTATGGCATGGAAGGAAAATGGATAAGCAAGCTTGTGAGAAATCCATATGAGGTCAGTTTGTGGAAGTCTATTAGAAATCTGTGGACCAAGCTCATTAACAAGTCAAACTTCAGAATTTGAAATGGTTTGAAGGTATCTTTCTGGGATGATAATTGGTTAGGTCAAGGATTACTAAAACAGCTCTTTCCTGATATTTATTTACTGAATCAACAACAGGAAGCACCAGTAGCAGAGGTTTGGACAAATCAAGGATGGACTCTGACCTTCAGAAGACTATTAAATCATTGGGAGATTAATAGATTTACAGAATTCTATAAGAATTTGGAACGATTCAAAGGGACCTCTATTGCAGAAGACAGTGTCACATGGCAAGGGAATAGCAAAGGGAAGTTCTCAGTTAAAGCAGCATATAAGGAGTTCAACATCTCAAACAATCAGATTGGTTGTTGGCCGCGTAAATTGATTTGGAAGGTTCAAATTCCTTATAAAGTAGCATGCTTTACATGGTTGTTGGCAAATGAGGCAATTCTAACTCAGGATAATTTGATCAAGAGAGGATTTCAACTATGTTCTAGATGTTACTTATATGGAGAGGAGGCAGAGACAATCAATCATCTCTTTTTGCATTGTAGAGTGACTTTACAATTATGGAGGATATTAATCAATTTGAGGGGAATATTGTGGGTTATGCCAAGAAGAATACCTGAAGTTTTAACATGTTGGAACAGAGAACGCAACCTATCCAGTAATAAAAAGAGATGGAAGATTGTCCCAGCTTGCATTTGGTGGACAATCTGGGAAGAAAGAAATCAAAGATGCTTTGAAGATAGATACAGTAACATTCAAAAGATGAAAATGAAATGTTTAGTTCTTTTTTACTTTTAGTGTAAAGGAGAATACTTAGAAGATCATGAATCTATTTTTGATGTTTTAGAATCCTTATGAGAAGACAAAGGATTAGGAGTGTCTTTTCTTATTAGGCCTCCTTGTAATTATGGGTGACTTCACAGCTTTTGTGGTCTTTTATTTATATATAAATATGTTACCTTTTCAAAAAAAAAAGAAAAAAAGTTACACATCCTGCACAAGCATAAAAAGAGCCTCTAACCTCAAAACTATTGCCAGCAGAAAAAAATGATATATATTAAAAAGATACAAAGAGAACAGAGGTGAACTAATTAATGAAAAAGACCATAAGCTCTCTACTATGTATTTTGTGTTTCAACTAGGAATGGTTTGAATGTCATCAGCACACCAATTGCCTCAATCACATTCAGCACAAAGAAAACCACCTGATCACCTGCATTTGAGATGACAAATTTACTTATATAGAGTAGAACATAAATAAAGGAGAGAGCAAAGAACTTGAAAGCGAAAACTTGGCAATATAATCTTCAGAATTCTTTGACATGAAGCTGAATAAATTACTATGTGCAGTATAAACTATCTGTCTTATGTAACTTCGTCAGATACCTTATAAAGTTTAGGCATTGTTTAGACAAGGTGGGTTGCTCTGATGGTAAGCACCCTCCACTTCCAACCAAGAGGTTGTGAGTTCGAGTCACCCCAAGAGCAAGGTGGGGAGTTCTTGGAGGGAAGGATGCCGAGGGTCATTTGGAAACAGCCTCTCTACCTCAGGGTAGGGGTAAGGTCTGCGTACACACTACCCTCCCCAGACCCCACTAGTGGGATTATACTGGGTTGTTGTTGTTGTTGTTGTTGTGCATTGTTTTGTCGGAACAGCAAATACATCAAGAGGAGCACAAAAGCTGTCATATAAAATTGGATGAAGCAAAGAAGATGAACAAGTTCTCAAATGGTTTAACTGCAAACTTAGCTTTCATAAATGTATTTCAGACTCTTGAACCATGAACAAGAAAAGTTTCAATTTTCTTGGATTAATATGGAATTAAGAAGGGGCAAGAAAAGTGACAGAATTAGCATTATGCAGCTAGCGCAAAACCACTAGTGTCACCTTAGGAAATGTCTTTCTTTGTATCTCTTCATCGCTGAAAGCTGACAGGACAAAGGTTCCAGGATTCAGAGGTAAAAGATCCTGGCCTCGGCGATAGATAGAACATAAAAAAGATTCCAACAGTTAAAAGATATGCTTTTTGAATAGAAAATTGGATAAAGATCTTGAAATATCCAAAGCTATACTCAGACAGCTCACGGCATTGGTGATCTGCAGTGTGTAAAATTATCCACCCATGACAGTTTTATGCTTCTAGGCTCTAGCAAAAGCCACCACCTCATTCCACCACACAGAGGCAAAAAATCTAGGTATTGTAGAAATATGATTTTAGCAATGAGTCATTACCTGGAAGAATGGAAGCGTCAAGCCTTTTTTGTGCCCAAGAAAAGCTGCACAAATCCAGAAAAAGTGACAATTTTAGCTGTTAGAAAATAGATGGGGATGTAATCTGAAAATTTTTAAAGCATAGAAGTAAAAACATATTCCGATTTTCCACCCCGGTATTATCACCCGAAAAAGAAGATAGTCCGTCTTAGACAACAAGATCTATCACTATTCTACGTTCTCAAGTCCAGGATTCAATTTGGAAGATACTGGTCCAATTTGCCTCTCATTTCTTAAATGTCATAGCTGTGTCTTCGAGGATCAAAATCAAAAGACTCTATTGACACTAAGGCAATCTTGGACCTATGTCATCTGATGTATGACTAAATTGTCAGAGAGCCAATGCACTATTCTCTACTTAAAAGAATTCTACAGAATTACAGGTATAGTATATAGCTTTGAGCTGCTCAAAGAAAAACAACTCTAACTGGTAAAATGTCTACGGGGAAAATTAGGCGCATTGTGTAGTTATATAGAAAGACTAGTTCCGTTAATTGATCCACGTGTCTCATAAGCCTGATTAGATAGAACTTGCTGTAAGTTCAAACTAACAAATCACCGCCTTTTTCTGTCTAAGGCTGGCAGGCCATCACAGACACTCGCGCAAGTAGATGGGAAAAACCAAGAGCATCTGTAGTTTTAACCCCATGAAAATCATTATTCCCTGACAACTGAAAGGACAGAAACTGCATTTCAAAAGAATTCTTCTAGTGCTTGTGCACTGTTCAGTAAACCTTCCACTGCTTTCAGCCTATCTAGGTGGAATCTTAGAAGTGCTTTTTCTTTTTGTATATTTACTTTTACCATGTAGATCATACGAACAAGTTCATATAGAATAGATTCCAAATCTTCATGATCTTACAACAACGGAAATAAAACCAGGTGGTTGCTATGATTTAGTTGGAAGAGAGACAGTTTTTTTGGTACAGATGCTTTGAAAATATTGGCCACTAGCACTTGTGATGATCATGGGGTTGCAGCCTTTGACATGTTCATATAAAAATTTTAAGGTTAACCGCTAAATTGGGATATTGCATTAATATGGTTCTCCTAGTTAAATGGTTACTAAAACCATAGTAGATCTGGAGAATAATTTTGTAGTAAAAAGAGTTTGTCGCATCCTCAACCATATGCTACAGTATGTATTAACACCGTTTAGAAAGGGTTTCATCTTTATTAATGTCTTTACCAAGACTAAAATAGAAAAGCATCTTTTTATCCACATCAGAAATAATAGGAGATTTTTTTTCTCTAATCAATCAGAAAAAATACAATTTATAATTAGCAGAAATAAATGCTGAATGATAAAACAAGTGAACTCACAGTGCTCCTCCCCCTGCAGGACCGAGAGCTTTGAAAATTGACATTGCTGTCATGGCAATTCCATTAGCAGCTCCCCGTTGTCGCTGGTTCTGTGGTTGTTAATCATTTAGCATCAGACCGACACCAAGCAAAGCATATCGCATTATGACATAATGCTTTTTCAATTGACAAATTATCTTTTAAAGGAGGGAGCAAAGAAGAATTTACCACTGCTTTGTTTTGCAATATGAACAATCCTGTTATGATAGAGATCTGGAGACAATTCAAAGTCAATGTTAGAACTTGAGATTATGAATTTCAATACTAGGATGTAGTATATAGTTCAAGTATAGTAATTTTGCTTCCATATGAGTGGTGTACCATGTACTCGTGATAATAGAGAGGTCTACTTCTCTAAGAATATCACATTCACTTCCATATTTCATTCATCTCCTCATTTTTAGTCTTGCACAAAGTAAATTAAAGAAACCAGAAAAATCACTTACAGACAAAGCATTCTTCATTACGGATGCAAAATTTATTGCCACAGACAGGGCGATCCCAGACAGCATAGCGATATAAGGGTAACTTGTCAACAAGGGAATCGACAAAACCTAATCATATCAGGGAAATTAAATTAACCTTTCAAGATTCTGTGGAAGTTTGGACAGAACTCACACAGTTTATCATATTGTACAAGTCAAGAGCTTACTCCTGCAACTCGAGCAGCGACAACAGGGCCAACATACCTCTCAACCAATGGATATAGAGTTAGTTGGAAAACTAGAAGGCCAAACCCTGAAACACCACCATGATTTCAGTATCCAGTATCATATTATATGAAATGAAATATATTTACTGCAGTTCTGTCTATGTCAAACAAGGTAGCAGACAATTCAGATGCTTTCAAAATAACTTTCTGCCTGAGCTAATTCTTCAATAGATTACCAATATAAAATCCCTCCTAGAGAATGGTAACAGTATACTAATGTTATGGAAAATCAATTGTGGTCTAGTATTCTTCTCAAGAACGGAAATGTTAGCATAAATAACTGATAACTATGAAGAATTATCATCTGTACTGCAATCACAGCCAACATTGAATTAGTTCTCAATTAAGTGAATAGACCTTGATACAGACAATATCTTCCAACAGGAGGCTTAAAGAGAGAGGAACTAACAAGTTATTTTGAACTACTATCATAGAATTTGACTAGCTACATTCATAAATGATTTGGAAAAAGTAGACATAAACCTAAAAGAATTAGTAAGAGTGCTTCTGAATTCTTACCAATCTATGTTAGACACATTTGATGGACCAAATGTTACTTTGGTGAAATACATAATATAAACTCATTTCTCTTAAACTTTTGATTAGATGTGACAAGCATAAACAAATAATTTTAGCGGTTACAACGTATATAGGGGTGAATGTGGGATGAGAGTTGAAGGCAATATCTGTTGACACCATCAGCTTGTGTGCCTGATGTTAGTAAACCACAGAGGCTATTCATACAATTTTATTAAGTTTTACATTAAATTCACTGGTTATTGCTTCATACATCAAATTCCAGACCTCCTTTACTCTTTCCTTACTATTAACAGCAAGTAAGGTTCATATATCAGTAAAAGAATATAAATTACTAGAAAATTGGGATGTACCTGAGATTGATAGTACTTCACCAACATCAGCAGTTGAATAACTTAAGCCCCCAAACTTTCTGGGGCTCACAGCCCATAATGAGAAAATCTGCAGAAGAAAATAGGTTTGGGATGATGTAATGTATTATTATGCAATTTCCCTGGTGCCAGAAGATTGAAAGAACAATCATGATAAACGTATTAATTATGTTTACCCTGGTGGGAATTTCAAAATCCTACAAACAAATTGAAGAGGATCTATTTGTATTTTGCAACACATGATAAATGATACACAAAGACGTTCTTAGAAGTCGTAAATCCTCTTGATATGACCAATTTGTTGTTTTCTTTCGTCATATACCCCTAGAGTTGCAAATAGCATGCACATACTAAAATCAATGAACAAAACAATGACTACACAGCACCAGGAATTTGCAATCTTCAACAGATTAAAAGTTGAACGTCAGAACTCAGCACTCATAATATCTTCATAGATACAGAAAAAACACTACTAAAAAGGTTTACAGTGGAATGCTGGGGCCGAAAACTTTATACTGGTAGAGTATTGGTAATGGAACATTGCCCATTGCTGTTGCTCACCTATCCTCAGAATGAGTAGTAAGTAGAACGTTTATTAAGCTTCTGAAAGCTAATGAGCCTAGGCTTTCTACGCAGAAGACAGAGCTGCAGAATTTTAAAAGAGACAGTTCTTTTGTCGTCAAAAAGAGAAACCCTTTACTTTCATAGTATACTTGTGCAGCAGAAAGAAATTGGCACATAAATAACAAGTACGCCTCAATCCCAAACAAGTTGGGGTCGGCTAATATGTGTATCAATTTGAAGAACAATTTGCGCATCCGAACAACCGAACCCTGGTCAGTACCGTTGGAGGGTTCTATGATACAGCCCACCAGATCAGCATAACAGCTTGTTTGGATGATTGTTATGTATAACATAAACCAATATTGTCCCTTAGGAATATCTAATGCATTGCCTAAGGATGAAAGTACAATGTGTTTCCAATAAAGTCATTGCATGACAACATGCAATCAATTGGCTTTCATACCAGAGATATGCATAGCTTTATCTTTCTTATAAAAGAAGATGCCTACCATAATCTGATGATGCAATGATTATATCCTACAGTGACATAGTTTGGGTGAGAAGATACAGTATACCTCTGTATAAGCCATATCATGAAGAGAGAAGACGCAGTATAATATGATGGATGACATCAACGGCCAATTTTTAAATAGGTTTTCTTTTGGGGTTGATTCATTTCCTTCTTTTGTATCAGATGCAGCCTCCAGAGCCTCGTATGAATCGTGCACCGGCATGCTTGATTCATGAATGTGCAATGTTTCCTGCAATCCATGAGCATTAGGGATGAAATTCTATGATTTAACACAGTTCAACTAAAACTGGGAAAACCAGAAAAGATACTGAACAAAGTAATAGGAAAAAGAAAAGAGAGAGAGAGACACACAGATTAATGTGGTTCGAGAAATTCAGAAACCTATATACATAGGTAAGATGAAGAAATGTTCCATTATGATTTATGATTAAAGAGCTTCTCATCATTGAAACACCAGAAATACACCCTATTACAGCAACTCCTTACCCTACACAACACAATGCCACATATGTAGAGGCGGAAAATGAAACTCCCGACTCATTCCTCCACTTCACCAGCTAAACCTGAGTTTCCTCTCTTTCAAGTTTCAACATGTTGTAGACTCCCAGCACCAACAAGAAAAAGAACTAAGGCAAACCTCGATCTGTCTCGGGGTAAGTTTAAATCAGAAATGGAATTGCAACTAGAACAAGCCCTTCCCCACCCGCCTCACGAATGTACAGAAGCCAAAAATAACTCGAAATATTAAAAGGAAACAGATGGCTAGACGATTCTCATTCTCAGCAACACTGGAAAATAAAGTAATATGGTTATCTGAAATGATGTGTGATGATTGTCCATTAAGAGTTTATGCAAAATCCAAGTTAGTTCAGAGGTGAAATACTAATGCAAACAAGATTAAACAATATGTGCCATAGACACAGAAATTATTAACGTAATCATGTAGATTTACCGGCAGCCAAAATGAAGCAATAGCCACGACCAAGGAAAACAGTGATATGATTAAGCAAGGCAAGAAGTAGGGAAATCTGCAGAAAAATATCATATTTTGGAGTCAAGGAGCAATTCAAGCAGCAAAAGAAGTTATACAATTATGAAAAGAAAGAAGCACAATACCTCCCAAATATAGAATCCTTAGAGAATATTGACGGATATTTCTCTGCAGGCTTTGGTAAAAAGGACATTTAGAGAACATGTATATATGCTAAGATTTGCGGAGAAACTTACAAGTAGAAACACAGAGAATTTTATGCTATGAAATCTCTCTTACAATTGATCATAAAACAACTAAACTCTCTTTCCTCAACAGGAGGAAGGAATACAAAAAGGAAATAGCTAAGGAAAAGAAAGTACCTGGGCAAGGAAGCCTCCTAAAGCTGGGCCAATAATCAATCCGATTCCCCATGCAGTACTAATCTGAAACAATTCAAACATACGAGAAAAATAAAACAAAATTCCATAAAATTCACTGTCTAAATGGTCACTCAGAATTGCATTCTTGCCATTTCTTGTCTCTCTAAAGTTGTCTGCAATCCTCTCATTTGTTAGAAATCATTTGAATAACTGAAAATTAAGGGCATATTACCGTAGACATTCCCAGTGCTTGATATTCTTCACGAAAAATTTCAGCAGCATATGCCTAAGAAGGTAAGTATCTTAAGAGAATAGCTGAGGATGCAGTACAGAATTGTATGATGGTATTAAACAGATAGAATACCTTTATTGGTCCAATCAAACCATTTAAAGAACCGAGAAGAAATCGCGTAATGATTGCCATCCAAAAGTTGACACTAAGACCAAAGAGAGTATTGAAAATAACCCTGAAGCACAATTACAGCTAAAAATATGTAAACTCACTGAAATTTAAGTGAATGAAATCTAAAAAAGAGCATTTCTATAAAGATTAGTCGTACACTACAAAAGTGCCGAAGATTATAACTGGTTTTCGGCCATATCGATCAGCCACTAGTCCCCAAAAGACAGATGTCAAAGCTCTTCCAAGCATATATGAAGAACCTTCAATATTTCAGGAAATTGATAAGCAGTTTTTCGACAGACCTCTGTATGATTACATATCAACAAACAAATTATGGCATGAAATAAGCTTACCTACATAACCTGCATAGTAACTAATATCTTCCTCTCTCTTTGCAATGTGAAAGTCCCTTATCTGTAGGGAAAGCGAATATTAGTAGTTTTATGCAATCAAGAAAATAACAAAGGGGACCAATTGCAATTCTGCTTCTTAAATAAAGATATCTTGTTTCACTTAGTTCTATGTATTCGAGAAAACTTGAACTCAACAACAGACCAAAAAAGTTGATTGATCTTACCATGAAATAAAGAAATGGAAAGAGAGATGATATTGGAAGTGCTGAAGTGTTGAATCCCATGAAACAGAAAAAAAAAACAAAATCAGTCGGAAAATCAACAGATAAAATCAAAGGAAGGATCCCCAAAGGAGGCTTTTAGAAATAACTATCGAAAACTTGTCTTCAAGTACAGAAATGAAGCAAACTTGCTAGGTAATATATGAACATAGAAAGAAAAGCTCTAACAAGCTAACCTAGAATTTTTGCATACAATGAAACACTTTGAAAAGGTAATATAGGCTTTACACTCGCGCTTCCAAGGGACAGCTGAATATTAGCGGCAGACTACCATCAAAATAGACTAAACATTCTTTCTTAATATTAGTATGAAACTACCACTGTTATTTCAAAATGTATTATACTAGTTAAGAAACTACCACTGTTATTACCTTAAGATTGTGAGCTTGATGTTCATATTCTTTCATATAATATAACAATCAATATTTGATGAGACTATTTGTACACTCATAAAACTGCATTCAACTTAATTTGGTAAAATGTAGGATATCCTATTCTGGAAAGTTATGTTCTGTGGTAATCAGACTATTCTTCATCAAAATGTAAGGATATCCTGCTTATTCAATTCGAATCTCCCTTTAATCATATTACCACATATATGTTGAATTTTCCAGAACATGAACTCAAATTCTGATTCCTAATAGTATCAGACTTTCGACGAAGTAACTGTGATATAAAACACTAACATGGCATCTAGTACAAGAAATTAAACCATGAATAAATCAGAACTTTGATCAAACCATTCTGTTTGCAGTTATCATCTCCAAGCAGGATATAGTAAAAAGTAGAGACAAATAAAGACAAGTGCATTGGTGTAAATTACATCATGGGAAGTAAAAATTATTAGAACCTTTGGATAATCAGAGCAATTGCCAGAGTTTTAAACAATTTTGCTACTGGGATAGACATAGTACTCCAAACTAGTACTAGTATTTTGCTATTGGAGTTTGCCCTACTGTTTGCACAAGGGTTTATGCTGGGATTATGAACTATATAGCATAAACTGTTTATCAAGAAAATGCAGGATTGTTTTGCCGTAATAGCATGGATTGACATGTAAGGATTGTATAATTTAAGGCCACGTAATATTCTTTTATCCCATACTCTATATTGTATGAAATAAGTCATAAAATTCCTGTATAAGCTATACTGGATTTAGCAATACAATGCTTCATATTTGGTATCGAACTCCACATAACTTATGCAAAGTTTAATACTAGAAACCAGATGATATATTATTTATACGGGGATTATACTAGCTATGCAAAAATTTTATATCAGGTACCAGATATTATATAGATGTAATACGGAAATTTATATGGAAATTAAATTTCTTATACTTCACACTAAATGGTCCATGAGAGCTTATAGTTTTTCACGTCACTTAAAAGGCAATTAAAACAAGACAAATAATCTTTTACAACAAGTTAAATTACACTCATCTACATTGTCAATTAATATAAGTTAAATCCTTGCATAAATCATTCTTTACTACCCCCCCACCCCCACCCCACCAAAAAAAAAGAATATTACAAGTATTTACAGCTTACAACTCCCTATTAAACAGTCGAAAAGGTTAAAAGAAAGGCAGTTTAAAAATGATCCAAAATTTGGAATTTTGAACCATAGAAAAAAGAAATTTCCAAACGTGTTATAGTGTCAAAACTCAACATCATTTTTCACATAATTTTTATGAAAATGTTTGCAGTCTCCGGGGAAAGCTACTCGTTCGTCCTATATTGGTTTTCACCTGCTCCTTTTCTAAAATTTAACTTACGATTTTCCTTATTTTTAACTTATGGCAGTAAAAAAATAAATAGGAATAAGAAAATAACTGCAAGGCCGAGTTGCCAATATGTACTTTGTCAAAAGGGGAAGTCTATTCAAAGATAAAATGGGGTCTGAAATGCTTCAAAGGCTCTGTCTTAGCAAAATAACCACACACAAAAAATTAAAAAGGCTTTCTGGAAATATTTCTAAAAGGTAATGTTGACGTATAATTGGTTGATTAGGTTTTGAATATTTAAACAAAAAATAATCCAAATTGACATATAAATAGATTTATTTAGATAAATACTTATAACTTTTGTACTTTTAATCTTCGTTAAGAATTTATCTGAACATATTCGTAATTCTTGTTTTGGATGTTAATCCCTTTTATATTCAGCAATCTTCTTTCTGTAACTTTAACGGAGAAAAACAGTTAGAAGTAGCAATTGTAAATTTTCGCACTCAAGAGAATGAATTTTGACTTGAGAAGTGATACCTATCAGATAAGATTAAAGCTTTCATTTAGAAAGCGTTCATAATTATGATAACAATAATGATTTTAATAACGGAAAATGGCCAAATATATTTCTCTATTTTTATTTATTGTTCAATCATATCCTCTGTTATATTTGTTATACTTTCCGTTCATATATACTCTGCCGTCCAACAAAATATTATATTTACCCTTATTATAACGGGCATGACACAAGACCCGACCCACAACTTAAAAAACCCATACCCACTTAAAACCATCGACCAAAGTACCACATTAAAAAGAAATTTGACCCGAAAAAAAAAAGAAAAAAAAAAGTGTTGGACACTTATGCTCTGAGATTTCTCCGATGACTAGTGATAGTCGTTTCCTTCATCTTGTGGGGCTTTGGGGGCTGTGAAGGGCAGTAGAAGAGAGATTGGGGCTAGACAGGGTCGGTTATTAACCAGAAATGATGGAGGATTTGTGGCTTTTCCAGTAATAGTGGTCGTTTTCCGGCCAGTTAACTGCCGGAAAAGAGGTAGATGAAACGATGGACGCATAATACTACGTCGTTTTTACACTCTCAATGGGCTAATCTTCCTCCACTGACGGTCCGATTTTAGAGCCCCATAAACATCGAGATTTCACTGGACGAATAGGCGATGCTATTGCTTTTAATACTCTTGAATGGGGTTTTTCTATTTCATGTAAAGTTTTTGACTTAATTGCTGAATTGGGTTGTTTCCTTCTTTCAATATCTCTTTGCTAGATTTTGATTTAGCTTTTTAGTTCATGCTTTATATTAATTTATTTAAAAAATTAGAAGATTAGTATGTATTACGTTTTTTATCCTTCTTTACTCGCCAAATCCGATGGCTTATGTTTACTTATCGGAAATTACAGTTTCGATCTCATGCGTTCTTTTTTTTTTAAAGATTGCAGCTCATTGTAATGATGTTTGGGTGGGTGGGGTTCGTAAAATTTTAAAAACGGCATAGGGTCAAATATACTTCTCTATTTTCGAAAATGGTCTAAAAATACCTCTCGTTATATTATTAGGTTATCTATACCTCTGCAGTCATACTTTGGGTTCAAATATACCCCTCATTTAAACGGAAGGACACGTGTCATCGTCCTGTTGGTCAATTCTAAACATCTCCTAATTAATTAAAAATACTCATTACCCATACCCGAAAAGTAATTTTCGGAAGCAATTTTTTTTGAAAAACTGGAAAAAATTGAATTTGTTTTTTCTAAAAATTGAAAAAAACGAAAATATTTTTTTTTCAGTTTTTACAAAAAAACTGCTTTAAAAAAAGCTAAAAAATATTTTCTAAAATAATGTTTTTGTAAAAACTGAAAAACAAAACTGAAAATTCAATTAGACGGTGCCACATGTCATGTCCGTTATAGAACTTTGTTGGATGGTAGGGGTATATATGAACGAAAAGTATAAGGAATGATATGATTGAACAATAAACAAAAGTAGGGGATATATTTGGTCCTTTTCCGTTTTAATAATGACTTAAAACAGAGATTAAAAATAAGATGAAAACTGATGATAGGAAAACATTATAGAAGCATTTAGTGGCATATAATAAAAGTTTTATTAACTAGATAATGGAGTAGTATGCAAGGAGTAATATTTTTGTCCGCATGAAAACGAGTACACTTTGAAATGGTAAAGTTTTGCTTGCTTTCTCGTTCTCGACCACATAAAACCCAAATTCCCAGCAAAACAAAGAATGGGAAAACACAAAGCACCCAATACCATACGATAAAACCTTACTCCTGTATGTATGTCAAATCAAATAATTTATGCTTAACATTTAAAGAGTAAAGTGAGAAATATGACTCATGACTCTCACTCAAAATATAGGTATGCAAAGTACATTATCTTGTATTTATTGGTTTATTATAAATATTAAAATATAGTATCATTTTCTTCTTTTTCCGTTCACCGCAAAACATGGTAAGGGAAGGTAGGTTATTTCTTTTGAACTTTTTCAATATTTATAACATATACCATCCGCTAAAACTAATGGATCCATTAATTACGTACCTGTGCCAAGGATGACAATCCATATAGTGAAAAGCTCCTTAATGGGCAAGCCACGTTGCCCTGCTTTGTGCAGATCCACTTTACAACCTGGGCAATTCTCGTAGTACTCTTTCTTATTCACCAGCTTCTCCTTAACTCCCTCTAATTCGCCCGCCATTTGAAGAAGCAGCGTTATTCTCTTCGTCTCTCATATATATATATATCCACCTTTATATTTTGCAAGTATGCTACTTTCAATTCATTTTAATTATATTTAAAATTACTTATCCCCACCAAATATTTATACCATAACAATAAATGCAAAATATGTGTTACACATACAAATTTATCACTTAATAATGGTTAGTTGATATGTATTTAATTTCACTTTAATATTTAAATGCTAAAATTAACTTTGTTTTGATATATTCGTTAAAAGAAATATTTGTATACCCTTAAAATGATTATTGAACTATTTAGAAAATTGTACCAATCAATTATTAGAGGAATGGTTAACTTGTAAAAAAATTGCAAATGCTTGTTTAGTTTATTAAAAGAATGATACTTATTTTGGACTTATGTCAAGAGTTTATAAACAACTTTGGTACATGAACTAAAAATTCAAAGCTTGGCAATCACTCAACTAATTAATGACACAAGACACCAATAGTGACTGCTAGAAAACTTGGTTTTGCGGCCACAAGGTAGGTGCGGGTCGCCTTCAATGACTAATAAATAATTACTCCTATAACAAAGCAAGCAAAAGCAATTCAAACAGCTCCAACAAGTACAAAAGGTATATCTCTGGACCCCCGTAGAAGAGAAGTATGACACGGAATTATTAATGGCTTTGTTTATAGACTGGTCATTTGGTTGGGAAACTTAATTTAATGAATATATTTTTATTAGTATGGTTTACTGAAATAAAAATAGAACATATGGGGTTCAATATATTTGATTTTACCCGAAATAAATTGGGAAAAACATTTATTCCCAACTTCAATGGCTAAGTAACGATTAATTAAGATAAATTACTACATCAAAAAATTTAACAAGCATGCATGAGACAATTTCAAAATATATTTAATTAAGACTTCCAAATGAAAATTCTACTTGTTAAAAAACCTAGTTGTAAGGCATGTGGTAGCTTGAGAGAAAGAGGAAGGAGTAAAACAACACCTTCATTACACGGGGTAAGAGTTATCCCACACAAACTTTTGGGTTTAAGTAGGGTGTATACGGTCGAAATCAGGCTCGTCTATTGTATGACAAGTCGGGACTGAAACGTGACAGGTTGAAGCTCGACCCCGAATTATATCGAACCAAGGCGCAAAGTTAAATCATCGAGCTCGTGACTCCGGAACCGAACCAGATCGAGGAAACTTTATCGGGCCAAATAACGGAAGGCCAAAATATCCGCAATCGGTTGGATATCACGGCGAAAATCGTATGTATCAAGGAGAGACCAATTAATTAGCAAATTATGAGGGGTTTTTCACCTTTTATAGAATTGTATCAAGAGTAGGACTCTCCTACTATATAAAGGGGGTATGATCATTTGTAACAGCCATCAAGAAACGCATCCAAAGCAATACACTGTTATTTCTAGTTCTTATTATCTTGTCATTCTATTCCGACATCGATTGAGGCACTTTTTGACTCGAGGGTGACCAACCTTCAAGGTTAAGGCTGTTTAATTTGTGTTGTTTGCATTTATTTTCTTATCATTAATTTTAATATTTATTTGTTCTTTCAATTTGTATCAAGTTATATCACGTATCCTTAAAACCGCGCATAAATTCAATTGTTATCCGATTTTAGGGTAAACGGTTTGGCGCCCACCATGAGGCTAAGGATAATAGTGATTATTTGATACAAATCTCTATAACACACACTGTTTTACTCTTGCTCTTTGAAGTGTCTTTGATTCCAGGCTAAAATAAAAAATGTCAATTCTAAATTAGCGCCTTTTCACATTGACAACAAATCCGGTCACCAAGATGAAAATAACAACATAGCACCCGGTAACAACATACCACCTGCTGATCCCGCTGGAATTCCGATCGCATATCTGATTGATGTTATTTCACATATGGCTATCGATGCAAACTTGCCTACTGACCCCAAAAATAGTATTCGTGGTAGAGCCCGACCGGCAACTCGAAACATACAAAACGTTGAAGGGGACGAGATTAGTCTACGAATAATCTTTAAAATGTTGCAGGCACAACAAGAAACAATAGCTCAGTTACAAAATCAATATCGTGCACCGAGCAGGGTTAAGCCCGATTCTCCCCGGGAAGTCACCCGCAGGGATCAACCGGTCATAGAAAGGTCGAACGAAAATGAATCGGGGGCTAACACCGAGATTATAAAGAAGCTCGAGGAATTGACGAAACATATAGAATCAGGGGAGAATAAGATCGAGGCCAACAACAAAAAGGTGAAAACCTACAATTCCAGGGTAGATCAAATACCAGGAGCACCACCGATATTGAAAGGCCTGGATTCCAAGAAGTTCGTGCAAAAACCTTTCCCCCCGAGCGCGGCTCCTAAGCCAATCCCCAAGAAGTTCCGCATGCCTGAGATTCCTAAGTACAATGGAACGACCGACCCGAATGAGCATGTTACCTCTTACACATGTGCCATCAAAGGGAATGATCTAGAGGATGATGAAATCGAATCCATCTTATTAAAGAAATTCGGAGAGACCCTGTCAAAGGGAGCCATGATATGGTATGACAATTTACCACCTAAATTCTATTGACTCTTTTATTATGCTTGCAAATTCTTTCGTAAAGGCACACGCCTGGGCCATCAAGGTCAAGACCAGGAAGTCAGACATCTTCAAGGTAAGGCAGAAGGACAATGAAATGCTCAGAGAATTCGTGTATCGATTCCAAATGGAACGGATGGACCTACCATCAGTCGCTGATGATTGGGTCGTTAAAGCCTTTACCCAAGGGCTCAATGTTCGAAGCTCGGTGGCTTCACAGCAGTTAAAAAAGAATCTGATAGAGTACCCGGTTGTTACTTGGGCCGATGTGAATAATCAGTACCAATCAAAAATTAGGGTCGAGACAATCAGCTTGGGGCTCCTTCCGGGTCTGTTTATCCTATCAGACCCTTCGACAGAATCAAGAGAGATATTGACCGGGAACTGAGGTCGAACAAAGATCGGTATCAGTCATATAACCGGGATCGTAAAGGCAACGGGTCCGGACGAAACTCCGTGAGAAATGAAAGGAGAAATGACCGAGGTCAGAGCAACCGGGGACTTATGACCAAAAATGGCTTCGACAGGTCCATCGGGCCCAAAGACGCACCAAGGCTATCGGAATACAACTTTAATGTCGATGCTTCCGCCATTGTATCAGCTATCGGGCGCATCAAAGATACCAAATGGCCTCAACCTCTACAGACCGATCCAACCCAAAGGGATCCTAACAAGATGTGCAAATATCATGGCACTCGCGGTCACAGAACTAAAGATTGTCGACAACTGAGAGAGGAAGTAGCTCGTCTATTCAACAATGGTCACCTTCGAGAATTCTTGAGCGACCGAGCCAAGAATCACTTTAGGAACAGGGATTCTAACAAACATGCAGAACAAGAAGAACCTCAGCACGTCATCAACATGATCATCGGCGGGGTTGATATCCCATATGGGCCGATGTTGAACGCACCAAAGTATCCATCACTAGGGAAAAACGAACACGAGACTACGTACCAGAAGGGACTTTATCTTTTAACGACGAGGACGCGGAAGGGATCGTACATCCCCACAATGATGCACTGGTCATATTTGTACTCGTGAATAAAATTCTGATTAAACGTGTATTAATTGATCCAGGTAGCTCGGCCAACATCATTCGATCAATGGTCGTGGAGCAGCTCGGTCTACAAGATCAAATCGTACCCGCAGTCCGAGTCCTAAATGGATTCAACATGGCATGTGAAACCACTAAAGGGGAAATAACATTACCAGTCAATGTCGTCGGGACCATCCAAGAGGCCATGTTTTATGTGATCGAAGGTGACATGAGATACAATGCCCTGTTCGGGAGGCCATGGATCCACAACATGAGGGCAGTGCCTTCGACCCTTCACCAGGTGTTAAAATTCCCGACGCCCAGAGGGATAAAGACAACCTACGGAGAGCAACCAGCCGCAAAAGAGATATTTGCAGTCGATGAAGTAATTCCGATATCAACACTTGCAATATCAAATGAGCCAAGGTCGGAAGCAAAACAAGAGGCCAAATAACAATCACTGATGCCAGCCTCGACCCAACCAGACAAGCAGGGGACTGGCGAAGACGATAATTACGGGGTTCCCTGATCCTTTATAGTCCCCGATGATTATGACGCTACCAAATCAATGGTCAAAGAGCTGGAGCAGGTCGTATTGATCGAACATCTACCCGATCGAAAGGTATACTTGGGCACGGGGCTAACTCCCGAGCTCAGGAAAAAACTCATTCAATTTCTTATAGCTAACATGGATTGTTTCGCATTGTCCCATCTTGACATGACAGGGATTCCCCTGGAGGTAACCACCTACAAACTAAGCCTGGACCCAAAATTCCCTCCGGTCAAGCATAAAATGAGGCCTCAGTCCGAGGTCAAACACGTTTTCATCAAGGACGAGGTATCTAAACTCCTTAAAATATGGTCCATTCGGGAGGTTAAGTACCTAGATTTGTTAGCAAATATAGTGTAGCCCCTAAAGAGGGGAACAAACTAAGAATGTGTGTAAACTATAAAGATTTGAACAAAGTCTGCCCGAAGGACTCCTTCCCTCTGCCCAACATCGATCGCATGATCGATGCCACGGCTGGCCACGAAATCCTTAGCTTTCTCGATGCTTATTCCGGGTACAACCAAATATTGATGGACCCGGATGATCAGGAGAAAACCTCCTTCATTACCAAGTACGGCACGTACTGTTATAACGTGATGCCACTCAGACTAAAAAATGTCGGTTTCACTTATCAACGCTTGGTAAACAGGATGTTTGAGGAAAAAATAGGAAAATCGATGGAGGTTTATATTGACGACATGTTGGTTAAGTCCCAGCGAGCAGAGGACCATTTAAAATATTTGCAGGAAACTTTCAGCATTTTGAAGAAGTACAATATGAAGCTGAACCCGGAGAAGTGTGCGTTTCGAAGTCGGATTAGGTAAGTTCCTTGGGTTCATGGTATCCAACCGAGGAATCAAGATCAACCCCGACAAAATCAAAGCCATCAAAGATATCATAGTCGTGGACAATGTGAAGGTCGTGCAAAGATTAACCGGACGCATAACTGCCCTAGGGCGATTCATCTCGAGGTCATCTGATAAGAGTCACCGATTCTTCTCGGTGCTCAAAAGGAAGAACAACTTTTCATGGACCCCAGAATGTCAACGAGCCTTGGAGGAGCTTAAACGATATTTATCGAGCCCACCATTGCTTCATACACCAAAAATATATGGACAACTGTACTTGTACTTGGCAGTATCAGAAATAGCGGTAAGTGGAGTCCTGGTTCGAGAAAAGCAAGGTACACAATTTTCAATTTATTATGTTAGCAGGACCCTAAGAGAGGCCGAGACTAGGTACCCTCACCTAGAAAAACTGGCACTCGCTTTACTAAGCGCCTCTAGGAAACTAAAACCTTATTTTCAGTGTCACCCCATATGTATTGTAACAACTTACTCGTTGCAAAATATTATGCACAAACTAGAGCTTTCGGCACGATTGGCCAAGTAGGCCGTTGAAATCAGTGGGTATGATATTGAGTATCGACCCCAAGCAACCATCAAATCTCAAATTTTGGCAGATTTCGTGGCCGACTTTATGCCGGTCCTAATACCCGAGGTCGAACGAGAGTTGTTAGCGAACTCAGGGATGTCATCGGGAATCTGGACCCTCTTTACGGACGGTGCCTTGAACGCAAAAGGGTCCGGACTCGGCATCATTTTAAATCCACTAACAGGCAATATAGTTAGACAATCTATTAGGACTGTAAAATTGACTAACAATGAGGCTGAATATGAGGCCATGATTGCAGGTCTCGAACTAGCCAAAAGCTTGGGGCTGAGGTGATCGAAGCTAAGTGCGACTCCCTCCTCGTGGTAAACCAAGTTAACAGAACATTCGAGGTCAGAGAAGAACGAATGCAAAGATACTTGTATAAGTTACAGGTAGCATTACACTGGTTCAAGGAGTGGACCTTACAACACGTCCCTCGGGATCAAAACAGTGAGGTCGATGCCCTTGCTAACTTAGGATCATCGGTCGAAGACAACGAGCTTAATTCGGGAGCAGTGGTGCAACTCATAAGATTGGTGGTAGATGAATGTCATGCCGAGATAAACTCTACAAGCCTGACTTGGTATTGGAGAAACAAATACGTAGAATATCTTAAGACCGGAAACTTGCCCTCAGATTCAAAAGAATCGAGGGCCCTTCGTACAAAGGCAACCTAGTTTTGTTTGTCTGAGGATGGAACCTTATTCAAAAGAATGTTTGATGGCCCGCTGGCAATATGTCTAGGACCAGGAGATACCGATTACGTTCTGAGGGAAATTCACGAGGGCACCTGTGGAAATCATTCGGGCGCCGAATCATTGGTTCGAAAGGTAATCTCAGCAGGTTACTACTGGATCGACATGGAAAAGGACACGAAGGAGTTCGTACGAAAATGTAATGGATGACGACGACATGATCCGATGATACATCAACCTGGAGTGCTGCTACATTCGATTTTATCGCCATGGTTGTTCATGAAGTAGGGAATGGACACCGTTGCCCCCCTTCCATGGGCACCGGGTAAGGCCCAATTTATTTTATTTATGACTGACTATTTTTCCAAGTGGGTGGAAGCCCAGGAATACGAAAAGGTCAGGGATAAGGATATCATCAATTTCATTTGGGACCATATCATATGTCGGTTCGGAATACCGATCGAGATCGTGTGCCCTAATGGGAAGAAATTCATCGGTAGCAAGGTGACCAAATTTCTCGAAGACCACAAGATCAAAAGGATCCTATTGACACCCTACCACCCTAGTGGGAACGGACAAGCCGAATCAACAAACAAAACCATACTCTGGAACCTTAAAAAGAGGTTGACCAATGCCAAAGGGAAATGGAAGGAACTCCTATCCGAAGTTCTTTGGGCATATCGTATGACCTCAAAGTCCAGTACCGAGGCCACTCCATTCTCATTGGTTTACGGTGCCGAAGATCTGATACCGGTCGAAGTCAGAGAGCCAAGCATCAGATTCCGATATGCAACAAAGGAATCAAATGACGAGGCCATGAATACGAGCCTGGAGCTATTAGATGAAAAGTGTGAAGCCGCCGTTGTTCAGTTGGCTGCCCAAAAGCAGCGGATCGAGAGATATTACAATAGGAGGGCCAACCTTCGATACTTCTGTAGCACCCCGAAAAATTTTGAAGTACTTAAGCGCTATTAAGGAAGTTGATGTTTGCTAATTTTATTATTTTGTGTGCAGACGAGGACTATTAATATGATGTATATTAATTGAATATGATAATAAGTGTATGAGGTATATTATTAGTGATGTGGGGTCTAAGTATAGCCCTAAGTCCAAGTCAAGTTGGAAATTACATGATAGACTAAAGTTCCAAATGAGTACATACAAGACCAAATTTTCAACGAGTATATCTACATACATATATAAGGCGTTATATGATGTAAAATCAATCAAATTAAAGATCATCGAGTCTAGTTTCTAACGCTTCAAACCGTTTATCATTTGGACATTCCTACAAGAAGTTATGACCAAATAACCAAAGGCTGGCGGAGGAGTCTGCGGATGCAAAGCATCCGAGGCCGCGCCCGAAAGAAAGGCTGGCAGTGAAGTGCTGCCATAGCATCCAGGTCCGCATGCGAGCTTCAAAGAGGAGTGAAGTGGGGATGCGAAGCATCCAGAGACGCATCCGAAACCCATAAATTTGGGCCTATAAATACAAGGTCGGGGGAGGAGAATATTTTGAGTATTTGGGGGTTAGGGTTCTTGAGGTAAAGCGGCGATTTTGAGCTCAAATCAAGTCCAATCAACTAAGGTAAGTTGTTAATGATATTTTGGGTTGATTCTTACTCAATATACATGAGTTCTAACATTATTCTTGCATCCAAATGCTAGATTTCATCATCAAATCCTCAAGACACTAAAATAACCAAAGTTGTGATTTTTCAAGATTTATCTACTAGAGGTAATTTCAATGCTTTAAACTCGTTTATTATGAGTAGTTAGAAGTATTTGAAGCATTTGTTACAAGTTTGAATGGTTGAAAGATTGGATTATAAAATTCTAGTTCATCGTATAAATAGTACTTTTGAGAAAATAAGAGAGAAGAAGAATGGTAATCTTGGCGATGAAATTTATGAATACAATGAACCTATGGAATTATTTGTTAGCAAAAAATAGAAATGATCAACTAAGTAATCACCCGAATTGTATATTTTGCAAGTGTTGATTATGGAAGACGATGAATAGTAACTTGGAGGCAATGGACAATTGATGTAATATCATTAATGACTTCGAATGGGTATTAAAACATAAGAATGAAGCTGAATGATCTAGCATGTAAAACTATTTGGAGATTTGAGTTATTGGAGGGTTGTAGCCAACTTATGAGCCATATATAAAGGTTGATCAATATCTTAGGTCATATTCTGATATAATTAGGATATCTAATTTTAGATATCGACTTGTTGGTGATGTTGAGCATTTTAATCAACATTCGAATGATGGAGAAAGATTGAAAGCTTGTGAATGTTAATAAAGCGAAAGCGAGGTAAGTTGATTAAAACTTACTCTTCTTGAGGGACTTTCTCTAAAAGCATGTTTCAAGTTAATACTTAAGTTGTTTGCAAATGTGCTTTCGTGTTACTGGGGACAAACAAGTACGGATATCTCCATGTACTAGAATATTATGTTGCATATGTAGTGTCATGCCATTTTATAAAATTTTATTTTAAAGCTTGTTGGCAGAATGACACCCAAGGTAAATGTTATGATTTTTTATCAAAACTTATGTATTGACAAGAGTATACATATTTGAGTGCTAAAGATAAGTTCTCGTGGGAAGTATTTCTTTTGGAAATTGACGAACAAAATAACACTTGTGGTATCTTTTAAAGATTGATGTTAAATTGCTAAAGGCTTTAGCATGTAAAAGATTGTTTATTTAACTTTTGTTCAAATGATTTAGATTTTCTATAAATGCAATGAGTTGATAAAAATAGATCATTTGAAGCTACTATGCTATGAATCTATTTTTGAAGTATCAAATATTTTGGGAGTTACTTTTGTTCACCGAGATTGACTTCGGATATATTGTGTTCGTTGTCATAAAACTACACGTGCTTGTGTAGGTGTAGATGGTCATTTTATGGTATAGAATACGGTAGAGTGCTCTCCCTCGAGAGAGTACTATTTTGTGTTATTATTAGCATGGCTGAGTCGATTCGTACGACACTACGATGAGACGACCTGAGCAAGTAGGGTATATGATACTTGCCGCTAGGTATTTAACCTAGTTGACCTTCTTATGTCGGTGATGGTATAGTACTCCCATTGAAAGGTAAGGATGATTTTCTTATGTTTAGGCCTAAGGAGCCGAAAGTGATTTCGATGACTTAAAGCAAATGGAATGATTTTGTATGATTTTATCCAAAATCTTGGATTGATGTAAATGTTTTAAAAGTTTATATTGTGGGTTATATTTCACTTGGTTTTTATTTAAAATAACAAGGGCCATGAATTGATAAAATTTCTTATTGTTTTATATCAAATATTGGTGCGTTATTTTTTTATAAAGTTTGTCCCAAGAACTTGAGTTATAGAGAGTCTATGACACTTATTGAGTACTGCTGTGGTGTACTCAGCCCTTAGGGGGGCCTTCCAGGGCCCTGCTTACTTTACATGTTTCAGGATGATGTATAATATGTGACATGCGGTTAGGCTAGGATGACTCTCTTTTTGAGGTATTATGAAGCACCACTTTTATCTCGTGGTAGCTATCATGTTCTTTCTTAATTTATTTTGTTGGAATTACTCCAATCGTTGGTTCTATTCTTGGTATAGAGGCTCCATAGATAGTTGTGAAAGGTTGTAATAATGAGGTTGTACACGACATACATGAAAGTATATTTATTTTACTTAGTCTCATTATTATTATCATGAAAGACGTCATGTGTGATTTTGAATTAGAAAATATTTTATCATTTAACTTGAAAATGTATATGATTTTCAAGGAGCTTCCGCAGTTAAATCGGTTTTCATACATATGATATAGGTACATCACGTGGTTTGGTTCGCTCGGGTCGGGTAATGTGCCGGGTGCCGGTCATGTGGTTTTCGGTCATGACAAACTTGGTATCAGAGCACTAGGTTCTAAGTCGAGTCCTAGGAATTCTATAGAGCCGTGTCAAGTAGAGTCCCTCTTTGTGTGTTGCCGGCCACACTTATATCGGGGAGGCTACAATGACATCTAGGGAATTTTATTTTTCATACTCTATATCGTGCGTTTGTGCCTGAAGTGAGAGTACGAATTCTCGATTGTATTGATTTCCTGTTGAGGAAGATATTGAAGTGATGAGAATGAAGCTCAATGTTCAAGTTATAATACGAGATGTTTGGGCTAATAGCCAGAAAGTGTCAGATTTGTTCAAAATGGAAGGATAAGTTGAGAATAGATTGGGACTGATACAATAAACACGTATGACTTTGGTAAATAAAAATTATCAGTCGAATACTGAGAAATCATGGAAGAAATTAAGGTGATGATGTCAGCTAGTATTGCTTGGATGATGTCCTTACTTATAAAGAATTTTACTAAAGGATGCAAATAAGGGCACATATGTTAGGCCCTAGATTTCAATTCAAGATCGTTGGTCAATATGTTGGAGGGACTGTTTACTATGGTAATCACAATTAACGAGTTTATCAAAGGTACAAAAATAAGAATATTGTAAATGAAGATGTTGCATCTTAAATTATCATGACAAGATATAGAGAGGTGATATGGATCTAATTGATAAGTGAATGTGAATTAGTCAAGTTTGTGGTAAACATAGTATGACTCATAAGAAGTTTGGCATAGTTAAGACAGTGTCAATAATTACCAAAGATACCTTCCCAAAAAAGGGACTTCTTGATCATTCGAAAAGGGAATGTTGCAAGACGAGAGAGATGACCCTTAATTGTACTTGGCATCGGGTTTCCCCTAAACATGATAGGTTATCGTCGTGATGGTAGCATATGTAATAGAAGTGGCACACAAGAAATAAAGTATCACATGTAAGTACGAGTTGAGGATAGACGAAACATGCCATATGTAAAAGATGGGCATGACAACCTTGAGTTCCTCCATATGATGAATGTGATACAAATAAAAGTCAATCTCTAATTATGCATACCAAGATATGCGAGGATAAAGTATGTGAACTTAAATGGGTAAGCGTAAAAATATTAAGGCATGGAATGCACAAAAGGCATATTCTTGGAGGTTATAAGAAACAATATAGGTTGTTAGAGAAGAAAAAGAAAATGACGTGGAATGATAATCTTGAGTTTTTCTAGTCGAGGTATGTCTTATTTTATTCTGTTGAAATGATGAAAAAAATTGAGAACTTCCAAGAATGATCTCAAAGCAACTATATATGTGCCCGATATTGAAAGAGCAGTTAACTTATGAGTGAATGGATCCTTATGATTCAAGAAGAATAAATATAGAAATGGCTCATGGGATAAGTTAAAGTTGTTGGAAAGTTATACATATAAGGCGTACGACGTAAGGCTCAAAACAATTATTGAAAACAGTTATGGTACTGATTTGGAGATTGAGAAATTACAAGAATTCTAAGACTACATGATAATGTGTCATAAATCCCTACATGAATGTGTATGGACGAGGTCAACAATACCATGAATAATGGGAAAATATGCAAGTATATATTTATCGTATGAAACATGTTGATATAAATATGTGGTATTAGCTATGACCAAAAGAGTTCACATTGTGATGAAGACATGAGGTAATAAGACCCTACATGCATGACATCTTTATCATAAGTATTAGCCTACTCAGTGGGATACCATCAAAATAAAGTTTTATGAAAGGACTTAATAGCAAGGGATATAATTTCAGAGATATATACTAGGGAATCTCATATATATATATATATATATGCAGCTTGAGAACATGATGGTGGCATTAAGATAGAATGTGTAATTCTTACATGTAGCATTGTGAAGATGGTATATGTTGTGAAAAGTTATATAATGATACGTGGATTTATCTTAAGGGAGTCACACTTGTTCAGCATATTTAAGCATGAGATGAGAGGTGCAAGGTAGTCGTACTTGCTAGAATTGTATTAGAGCATGGATTGAAGGGTGAAGTATTAGAAGAGATTTCAACGGTAGAGTGAAATGCTAACTATAAAGATGTTGCAAGGGCGGAAAATAATGGCCCTTAGCAATATATGTTGCAGCTAGTAGCGACGTGATACTTGGATATGAAAATGAACAAAGAAAGTTCCTACGAATATAACCAATATATCATATTTTCAAAATAATGAGCATATCGGTATAATGATGAAACCAAAGACAATGTACGATGAAAGATTGAGGCAGTAAAACAGAAATTTCTAATTGGGGGATAAATAGCCCGTAAAAGCAGGTGAGCATGTAAATGGTCCGAGAAAATTTATCTGAAATTTCAGTTAACTCTTTGAGTGGTAGGTAAGAGTTTCAAATTTTATTTGCTCCTAAGTGGGGGAGCGTCTGAGTAAGCAGATGTCACCTTTAAAGTGATGGTTTATTAAAAAAAAAAAGGAAAGGTTATAGTTACTAAAAACAAGACGAATTAGGTATTATCAATAACATTTATGATCAGAAGGGTACAATTTTCATGAAGTGCTTGTACAACAATTACAAACTCATTACGAGAAATAGTTACGATGTTCTGCATCAGGGATGTTGAAAGTTATGTTTGATAGTCAAGGATTTAATAGGAAACTCGAATGTATTCCTATAACTTGGGGGCATGTGCGATTAGAATTAAATTCAAGTATTGCGGAGAACGAGGGAGTACTTTGAATTATACTTGGAATTGTATGGAATAAGGGAGTCCTTTTAATATGTGCACACTTTGCGCGGAATAAAATAGAAAGGGGTAGTGCAATGCTTATTCTTAAATGAAAAGAGACTTCTATACAAAAATAAAGTATGTCAGTAAAAAGCACGGGTTCAAAGAAGAGCACTAATATTAAAAGGGTGCAAGTACCATCGTGGTAATGATGACTCTTGAATGTTGAAAGTTTACGGGCTACGGTAGCATATCTATGGTGATCATGAAAATAAATGCAATCCCAAATTTTTGGTACAAAAATATCACAAGATACTCAATGGTGTCAAGAAATTGGTAAAAGTTAAGAAATAAAATTAGAACACGGATGTCCGCGAGTAGGTGGCAAACTAGTGTCATGAACTCAAACGAAGTGAGTTGAATTATTTTTAGAGCAAACTTGTTGGTAACAATAGTTATCAAGTTATGGATCTAAAATGAACTCTAAAGGTATGAGCGAAAGTGGGGGTATGAAATTATTATATGATGGATAAATCTGAGACAAATATCTTATTAATCTTTGTAAGGAATAAAAGAACATTCCAAAATAGTTTTGATGATTAGTGGATATTAAAAGTTTTAAGTGGGAAGACTTTTCCTGAAACATGATTCATAAAGGACAACAGACTAATTTGAAAGTATTCGTTATAAGGAAATTTTAAGACTACGAGTCGAAATAAACAAGTTTTGCAGATACCAAGTGGGAAATATAACTTTGAACTCATAAACTATAAGATATTGCCTTGAGCAAGCTAAGAAATTAAGGGGGCATGAAAATAAATTATTGTTTATTAAGGAAGTCCAATCACAAAGAGATTTTTGATTTATTTGAAGATACTTTTCAGGTACAACTTGACGTATGCATGACTAAAGAAAATGCAGGCATGTATAATAGTGATATGGGAGATATGTATAGTAGCAATTATTGATATTGAATGGTATTCATATATGTTACAAGTTAAAAGTTTTAAAGATTTGCATTTGATGCACTTATGGTATATGTACGGCCGAGTGGGATCAAGATGGTATATTATATTGTGTATTGTTGGTTGTTGAGCGATATTGTTATTGGTGCCCATGTGGGGGCTTGTTCTGGATAGGTTAACGTTTTTGGATAGTCCTAGTTATAGGGGAAGCTCTGCCGAAATTTTTAAGAATTTGTTAAAATAGCCAAATTTTGAGTGCCATAAGTAAGTTGAGATTTTGGAAAGGAAGTATAAGACCCATATAGTCATAAGTGCATATGCATAATGGTTGGAGGTAAAAGGATGGAAACTCTATTCTTAGAAGTTACTTGTAAAACATTCGAGGGCAAATGTTCTTAAGTGGGGGAGAATGTAGCACCCCGAAAAATTTTGAAGTACTTAAGTGCTATTAAGGAAGATGATGTGCGCTAATTATATTATTTTTTGTGCAGACGGGGACTATTAATATGATGGATATCAATTGGATATTATAATAAGTGTACAAGGAATATTATAAGTGATATGGGGTCTAAGGATAGCCTTAAGTCCAAGTCAAGTTGGAAATTACATGATAGACTAAAGTTCCAAATGAATACGCACAAGACCAAAATTTCGACGAGCATATCTACACATATATAAGGCTTTATGTGATGTAAAACCTATTAAATGAAATATCATCGAGTCTAGTTTCTAACGCTTCAAACTGTTTGTCATTTGGACATTCCTACAAGAAGTTATGACCAAATTACCAAAGGCTGGCGGAGGAGTCTGCGGATGTGAAGCATCTGAGGCCGCGTCCGAAAGAAAGACTGGCAGTGAAGTGCTGCCATAGCATCCGGGTCCACATCCGAGCTTCAAATAGGAGTGAAGTAGGGATGCGAAGCATCCAGGGCCGCATCCGAAATTCATAAATATAGGCCTATATATACAATGTCGGGGGTGGAGAGTATTTGGGGGTTAGGGTTCTTGGGGTGAAGGGGCGATTTTGAGCTCAAATCAAGTCCAACCAACTAAGGTAAACTGTTAATGATGTTTTGGATTGATTCTTACTCAATATACATGAGTTCTAACATTACTCTTGTATCCAAATGCTAGATTTCATCATCAAATCCTCAAGAACACTAAAATAACCAAAGTTGTGATTTTTCAAGATTTATCCACTAGAGGTAATTTCAATGCTTCAAACTCGCTTATTATGAGTAGTTAGAAGTATTTGAAGCATTTGTTACAAGTTTTAATGGTTGGAAGATTGGATTATAAAATTCTAGTTCATCGCATGAATAGTACTTTTGAGAAAATAAGAGAGAAGATGAATGGTAATCTTGGCGATGAAATTTATGAATATAATGAACCTATGAAATTATTATTTGTTAGCAAAAGATGGAAGTGATAAGCTAAGTAATCACCCGAATTGTATATTTTGCATGTGTTGATTATGGAAGACGAAGAATAGTAACTTGGAGGCAATGGACAATTGATGTAGTATCATTAATAACTTCGAATGGCCATTAAAACATAAGAATGAAGTTGAATGGTCTAGCATGTAAAACTATTTGGCGATTTAAGTTGTTGGAGGCTTGTAGCCAACTTATGAGCCATATATGGAGGTTGATCAATATCTTAGGTCATATTCTGATGTAATTAGGATATCTAATTGTAGATATCGACTTGTTGGTGATGTTGAGTATTTTAATCAACATTCGAATGATGGAGGAGGATTGAAAGGTTGTGAATATTAATAAAGCGAAAGCGAGGTAAGTTGATTAAAACTTATTCTTCTTGAGGGACTTTCTCTAAAAGCATGTTTCAAGTTAATACTTAAGTTGTTTGCCAATGTGCTTTCGTGCTACTGGGGACAAACAAGTACGGATGTCTCCATGTACTAGAATATTATGTTGCATATGTAGTGTCATGCCATTTTATAAAATTTTATTTTAAAGCTTGTTGGCAGAATGACACCCAAGGTAAATGTTATGAGTTTTTATCAAAACTTACGTATTGACAAGAGTATACATATTTGAGTGCTAAAGATAAGTTTTCGTGGGAAGTATTTTTTTTGGAAATTGA
Source organism: Nicotiana otophora (assembly GCA_000715115.1). Classification (NCBI taxonomy): domain Eukaryota; kingdom Viridiplantae; phylum Streptophyta; class Magnoliopsida; order Solanales; family Solanaceae; genus Nicotiana; species Nicotiana otophora. Next base: position 11,681 of record AWOL01S0001168.1, on the reverse strand, counting down.
CGAACAAAATAGCACATGTGGTATCTTTTAAAGATTGATGTTAAATTGCTAAGGGATTTAGCATGTAAAAGGTTGTTTATTTAACTTTTGTTCAAATGATTTAGATTTTCTATAAATGCAATGAGTTGATAAAAATAGATCATTTGAAGCTACTATGCTATGAATCTATTTTTGAAGTATCAAATGTTTTGGGAGTTACTTGTGTTCACCGAGATTGACTTTGGATATATTGTGTTCGTTGTCATGAAACTACACGTGCTTATGTAAGCGTAGATGGTCACTTTATGGTATAGAATACGGCAGAGTGCACTCCCTCGAGAGAGTACTATTTTGTGTTATTATTAGCATGGCTGAGTCGATTCGTACGACACTACGATGAGACGACCTGAGCAAGTAGGGTATATGATACTTGCCGCTAGGTACTTAACCTAGTTGACCTTCTTATGTCGGTGATGGTATCGTACTCCCACTGAAAGGTAAGGATGATTTTCTTATGTTTATGCCTAAGGAGCCGAAAGTGATTTCGATAACTTAAAGCAAATGGAATGATTTTGTATGATTTTATCCAAAATCTTGGATTGGCGTAAATGTTTTTAAAGTTTATACTGTGGGTTATATTTCACTTGGTTGTAATTTAAAATAATAAGGGTCATGAACTGATAAAATTTCTTATTGTGTATTGTTTTTTTATAAAGTTTATCCCAAGAATTTGAGTTAGAGAGAGTCTATGACATTTATTGAGTACCGATGTGGTGTACTCAGCCCTTAGGGGGGCCCCTCCAAGGCCCTGCTTACTTTACATGTTTCAGGATGATGTATAATACGTGGCATGCGGTCAGGCTAGGATGACTCTTTTTCCGAGGAATTATGAGGCACCACTTTTATCTCGTAGTAGCTATCATGTTCTTTCTTATTTTATTTTGTTGGAATTTTTCCAATCGTTGGTTCTATTCTTGATATAGAGGCTCCATAGATAGTTGTGAAAGGTTGTAATAACGGGGATGTACACGACATACATGAAAGTATATTTATTTTACTTAGTCTCATTGTTATTATCATGAAAGACGTCATATGTGATTTTGAATTGGAAAATATTTTATTATTTAACTTGAAAATGTATATGATTTTCAAGGAGCTTCCGCGGTTACATTGATTTTCATGCATATGATTTAGGTGTATCTTATGGTTTGGTTCGCTCGGGTCGGGTAGTGTGCCGGGTGCCGGTCACGTGATTTTGGGTCATGATAACTTCAACATCGGGGACTTAATGCTAAGGAAGGTCACGTTGAGCACCCGAAACTCGAACGAGGGAAAGTTGGGGCTGAACTGGGAAGGGCCGTATCATATCATCGAAATCACCGGAAAAGGATCTTACAAGCTCGGGACGATGAACGGTGAACAGCTACCGAGCAATTGGAACGTAACTTACCTAAAATGATATTACTGCTAATGTACGGCCTAATTCATATTCTTTCATTTATATTTCGGACTAACTCTTGCAGGTGATCGACGATGAACGGAGAACAGCTACCGAGAAGTATTCGAGGCCTCACTTAGATCAACCTCGAACATTGGGAGGCACTACCCTCCGATATCAACTCAAAAGGGAAAGAGATTTCGGGATTGAAGGGTTTCGATCGATAAGATTCAATGTAAGGGACAAACGGTCAAATGGACCTTGCCCACGTAGACTGCTCGAACCCTGACGCAAAGCATGTACACATACATCCTTATTATGCACAAGAATAAAGAGAAGTCTCTTCTCTGCAATCATCTTATACTTTAAAATTTCTTCTTTACATTCCTTAAAGAATTTGCTACTTCCGATCCCGTAAAGGTAACGAGCCCAAGGGCCGCTTATAACCGGTGTTCGAATGATCACTTTCTCACTCGGGGACTGTCGTACGAAAACAAACTCGGACGGCCCAAGCTACTAGACCTCGGGGGCATAAGACATATTAGGCAACCCCCAAATTTTAAAGGCCACGGCTACCTCCGCTCGAGGACTGTTATCTTGGGCAAGCCCGGATAACTCGGGAAAGCAAGTCCACTGGGCGACTACCGAACTAAAAGGCTACGGCCATATTAACAAGGCCCGGAGATGTCCGAGACCCGTAATAAAAACTAGGCCTTCGAAAAAGAAAATGTTTTCATAACCGGTTCTAGAGGCTACCCTTAGCAAACTATAATCCGAATTACTTACTTTGGAAAAAAGTTTCCGGTAACATCGACCCCCCAAGACGCCTTAAAACGGAATAATGTAAAGGTGAGGTTTGTTTGAACCTTCGAACATAACCTATGTTACTTCATGCTAAGGTATTTCGATCTTTGGGAACACAAATGATAAAACAAAGGAAATTCCGAAAGCTGAAAGGGAAAGAAAGCCTTATATATATTTACCCAAATTCTTTTTACAAGGGCCATTACAGAAATTTACAATGGACAAAACGGCAAAGACAAAACGTTTAAAAAGATCCTAAGTGGCCTAATCTTCACCGGGAGCCGAGACGCCGCCTTCGGGGCCTTCACCACCTTCGGGCTCATCCGAGTTTTTAGATCCTTCGGAATCCTCCTCCTTGGGATAAGCCAGCTTCCTGGCCTTGGCCTCGGATATCTTGGCATTCTCGATCTCATCCAGCAGGTCGAAGCCCTGAGCTTGAACTCCTTCGAGGGCCTCCCTTCGGGATTGCCACTTCATGTGCTCCACCAAGTTTCTCGCTTAGACCTGAGCCACCTCAGCATCGGCCTTATGCTAGTCCACCCGCTCATCGGCCTTGGCCTTAACTGCAGCAACCTCCAACTTGGACACCTCGAGTTCCTTGGACAGATTTTCTTGATAGGAGACCGCCGAGCTCAGTTGAGACTGGAGCTCCTCGATCTTCTTGGCATGTACCAAGGCCTTTTCTTTAGCAGCGCGGAGCTGGACCTCAGTCGAAGCTAGTTGTTCTCGGGCGGTCTCCTTTTCCGAGGCCAGATGGTTCATATTTTTCTTCCATTCTTCGGCCTCAGCCTTCACCGTGTCCACCTTCACTTGGAGCCGCTCGATCTAGTCGAGTATCTTTTGAACCTGTGGGTTCGGGTTGTTAGTCATTGTGTCTGAATCATCATCACTAAGTTCGAATACTCGTCTTACCTGCTCGACCAGAACGGCATGCTCCTTCCGAGCCCCTTCTAACTCGTGTTGGAGCTTCTCACTAAGGAGCTTGTAAGCATCCCTCTTCTCGGTGAGCTCCCGAGCCTCGGCCTCGTGTTGAATTAATTCCTCTCGGTATCGGAATAAAGTTTCATGATGGAGCACCGAGGCCTACAATCACAAAGAAGAATGTTATGATTATTCGCAATTTAATCTTAGTACGTAATAAGAAAGCTTTCGAAGTTACCCGATTCAGTGCATGTTGAGCCTTGTTGAAAAGGCAGGGGGACTCCACCTCATCCATTTTGGCCCGATCCTCTTCGGTCACCAGGCATCGGAGATAGCTGGCAACCCCCACGGGGGCGGAGAGAACCCGGGCATCCTCCGGTATGGATATAACGATTGACCGCTTCCGGTCAGGATTTGTACTTGGGGCTGGGAACCTGTCAACCAATCTCGGACTAGAAAAAGATCCACTGGTTCCCAAAGGCGGCATCTTCTTTGGTATCGATAAGCCACCTAGCCCGGTGACATCTTCCGAGGCGGTGCAATCCATACTGTCGAAGAAGTTGTTGAAGGAATCGACCGCCCCTTGAGGACCCTAATTTGGGCGTCCTTTCAACATTTGAGCCTCATTTTATTATCATAGAATCAGTGAATGAAGGCGACCCGGAGAGATATATCACCCCGAGAGCGTCCTTCGATACATTGTCTTGTGCCATAGAAGCGCCAGCCACAGTCTCTCTATCGACCTCCTTAGCTCGGGGCAAAACAGGCTCGGCCCTCCCTAGTTCGGAGGCCACAGCCACTGCCTCTCCACCGGCCTCCCTGGTTTGAGGCAGCTCGGTACCGCTCCTCACGCGAGTCATCAATTCAGAGTCTTTTTCTTCTTCTTCGGACTCATCCCTCAACCGGTGGAGCGAATCTGATGGGAGTTCTCGGACGCTGGTAGTTTCTTTGGATTTGCGTACCAGCCGCCCCCTCGGTTTCTTCTTTTCGGGCCCCGAGGAACTCGGAGTTTTTCTCTTTTTCTTCTCTTTATCCTGATTCGGAGTAGGTGATTGGGGGAGGACGATTTCATCTCCGGATAGGGCCTCATTGTAACATCCTTCCCAAGGCCTACCAAGAAAAGGAGGCGAGTAAGCTCGGAAAGAATTCCAAGTGATGTCAGTTCTAGGAAAGAATCTTACCATGAGAACGGGCCTCCCACTGACCCTTTAAAAGTTCGCGCCACGCGCTCTCGGAATAGGTCTTCTGTGATACAAGGTCCTCGACCCACTCCTTGATTCGGGGAACTACATCCGGCATCCAAGCAACAGCTGCACCATGAAACATCGATTAGATGAGAGTAAAGGGAAAAGCAATAAACAAAATCTTAAAGGTGAGGTTATACTTACTTTTCATGTTCCGTTTCTCGGGAAATGGCATTTCCTCGGCCAGGATTAGATCTGAGGTCTTCATTCGTACGAACCGGCCCAACCAGCCTTGGTCTCGGTCCTCGTCTATGCTCGAGAATGGGGCCTTAATGGCCCGACGAGAAAGCTTTATCAATCCCCCTCGGTAGAGTCGGGGACTGTACAGACACATGAGATGGTCGATGGTGAAGGGACATTTGTCTATTTTACTTACAAAAAAGCGGAGGATAATCACTATCCTTCAGAAGAAGGGATAGATTTGACCGAGGGTCACCTCGTACCTCTTACAAAAGGCGATAATGACCGGGTCTAGAGGTCCCAACGTAAAGGGATAAGTGTAGACACTCAGAAAACCCTCCACGTGGGTAGTGATTGACTCCTCGGGCGTAGGCACCACCACGTGTTTACCAGCCCAATTACAATCTTCCTTGACTTTGGGGAGGAGATTGTTAGTGCTGGAACATATATATCTCGAGACCGGCTCGCATTGACCCGGTACATAAAAGGTTTTTTCAACTTTGAAGTCAGCACCGGTTGGGCACCCCGCAGGAACGAACATAGTTAATGGGGGCTCTGGTGTCTTTTCCTCGACAACAGTAGACGGAACATTTTCTTCTTCAGACGGTCTCGAGGAAGAGGGAGTTTCCTTTTGAGGAACAGATTTTGAAGTCTTTGCCACTACTTCTAAATAAGGGTGAAGAGATGGTAATGATGAAAGAGAGGGCGTCATTGGCGGATAGTTTATGAAAGTTTTCAGAAAACTAGAAGGGAAAAACTCTTAAACTTAAGCCATAAAACCAGAGGATGAAGGTGATGAAATTTTCTTAAAAGCACAAGAGCAAAGTTTAAATGTAAAAGTTCTAATGGATGGAAGGATGAAGTATTTATAGTTTGCAAACGATGATTCAATACCCGAAATGGCCAACTAACAATCGACACACATTTAATGCCTTGGAGACTGGACCGACGGGACGTTTCAGTTATCTTTTGTCGCTTATGTCATGATTTATCGAAGCAAGGTTCGGAAGTTCATATCGTTTATCATCGTCTTCTCTCCGAAAAATGAGGGGACTATCTGTATACGGTCAAAACCGAGCTCGTCTATTGTATGACAAGTCGGGAATGAAACGTGACAGGTTGAAGCTCGACCCCGGATTATATCGAACCAAGGCGCGAAGTTAAATCATCGAGCTCGTGACTCCGGGACCAAACCAGATCGAGGAAACTTTATCGGACCAAATAACAGAAGACTAAAATATCCGCAATCGGTTGGATATCACGGCGGAAATCGCGGCACGTATCGAGGAGAAGCCGATTAATTAGCAAATTATGAGATTTTTTACCTTTTATAGAATTGTATCAGGAGTAAGACTCCGCTACTATATAAAAGGGGGTCTGATCATTTGTAATAGACATCAAGAAACGCATCCAAAGCAATACACTGTTATTTCTAGTTCGTATTATCTTGTCGTTCTATTCCGACATCGATTGAGGCACTTCTTGACTCGAGGGTGGCCAACCATCAAGGCTAAGATTGTTCAATTTGTGTGGTTTGCATTTATTTTCTTATCATTAATTTCAATATTAATCTGTTCTTTTAATTTGTATCAAGTTATATCACGTATCCTTAAAACCGCGTATAAATTCAATTGTTAACCGATTTTAGGGTAAACATAGGGTAAACTATAAAACTGACCGATTGGCCCGAGTTAATTGTATTTGCTAGTCTAAAAGTATATAAAATATGTTATATGTATAGAATGCACAATAAAAAAAATTGCCAGCTATTATTTTTGGAAAGCGACTAAAAATTATACATTTTTCTTTTAAAAAAGTATCCCAAATTAAGGGGTAACTTGAATCTGTACCCAATGTAATGTAAAGTACCCAGTAACAAAACAAAGGCTAATCTAGTATCTACAGTTTCGAGCTAAAAGTAACGAGTACAACTAGTTGAACTCATAGAACCTACCCTAAATCTGTCTTAAATCTGTCCTTTGTGAACCGAATATTCAATTGAATTTTACCCCCTTTATAACCCCTAATCCACAAATCAAACTAAGTGAAACTTTGGGAGATGGCGATGGTCTTCTTAGAACTAGAACTAGAATTTATACTAAAAGGTTATCCAAGAATCCTACCAGGAATAGATGTAATACACTCACATTGCAATGGTCATCTCGAAAAGTACACAAAGGAAAAAGTTAATACTTCCTGCGTTTCAATTTATGTGAACCTATTTCCTTTTTAGTCCTTGCCAAAAAGAGTGACTTCTTTTCCTATTTGAAAACAATTTACCTTTATGCAATGATTCATAGCCACACAAAATATATGTGCCTCATTTTACACCACAAGTTTAAAAGTCTTCTCTCTTTTCTTAAACTTCGTGCCCAGTCAAATGGGTTCACGTAAATTGAAACAGAGGGAGTATAACAGTTAAAGCAACTCTCCACGTTATCGACCGACGACTCCAAATTGTGACTCAAACGACTGCCAATGGTCGCCTTAATTCAATGAATAAATATAATAAAGCAAACAAAATCAATTTACATACAACTGCTCCAACAAGTAAAAAGTATAGCACAACAACAATAACAACAACAACCCAGTATAATCCCACTAGTGGGGTCTGGGGAGGGTAGTGTGTACGCAGACCTTACCCCTACCCTGGGGTAGAGAGGCTGTTTCCAAAATGACCCTCGGCATCCTTCCCTCCAAGAACTCCCCACCTTGCTCTTGGGGTGACTCGAACTCACAACTTCTTGGTTGGAAGTGGAGGGTGCTTACAAAAAGAGCTGACACTGTGTAAAAAGAGATAATAGTCTAAAAAACTAGGCTGCTAAATATATGAATTTCATTGAAATTTGAACCGACTTAATTAGAATGAGCAAAAATCATTTAACCCATCTAAATTGATTCATCACGGTGATCAAATTATATGTTGCATTATTTGATGGATAGTCAGAAAGAGTGCAACTTCTTGCTTACCCACTTCTTTAATACTAAAAAATAATAATAATCGAAATACATAAGCTCTCTACTATCTATTTTGTCGTTCGACTAGGAATGGTTTGAATGTCAACAACAAGCCAATTGCTTCAATCACATTCAGCACAAAGAAAACCACCTGATTACCTGCATTTGAGTAGAACACAACAGAAATAAAGATAGGAGAGAGCAAAGAGAAATGCATGTAGAGGTGATAATTACTCGAGTATAGAACATGTTGAGTTCCCACGTCGGTGAGCGATGGGTTACTAGGTCTCCTTATATGGTCTTGAGCAATCCTTATTTTATGAGCTGACTTTCGGCGTTGAGTTAGGCCCAAAATCAATTTTCTTATCATGGTATCAGAGCAAACCCACCCTCAATTCGTGATTTACTCGATCCAAGGCACACGTTTTATATTGTCCACGCTCGGTTTCCAAATAAATTACTATGGGCAGTATATTATGAAATGTCACTTGCTCAGATTCCTAATAAATTTTAAATAATTGACCCTAGTGTCCATATTTTTGACACTTATTTGTTCCAGATACCATTTCAGAAAGCTTATAGCTTATATCAATCAGTGTCGTCACAACATTGCTGATCTGCAGGTCGAAATGACGCAGCAATAATAATATTTTGCTCCTAGGCAAAGTCCACCACCCATTACACACAAACCAAGGCACAACAAATTCCTAGCTATTGTAGAAACATGATTTGGAAAATGAGTTTGATCATTACCTGGAAGGAACGAAGCATCAAGCCTTTTTTGTGCCCAAGAGAAGCTGCACAACACAAAAAAAGGTGACAACTTTAGCTGTAAGAAAGCAGATACATGTTTCTATTTCTAAAGCAAAGCCAGGTACACTGCAAGTTCTCAAGCAAAGATGTGAAACACATTCAATTCCCCAACCCTCCTATCATTAACAGAAAAAGAAGGTAGTCTGTCTAGGATAAGAAGATCGATCATTATATTGCGTTCTCAAGTCCTACATTCAATTTGGAAACAGTGATCCAGTTTCCCTCTCAATTTCTCAAATGTCATAGCTGTTTGTTCGAGGATCAGAATCGAAAGTGTTTACTGATACTAAGACAATGTTGGACCTATGTTGTCTGATTAATGGCTCAACATGTCAGAGAGCCAATGCAGTCTGTTCTACTCCTAAAATGGTTTCTGTTGCTGCTATGAAGTCTGCTTCATTGCAGAATTGTACGTACACAGGGTCAATAAAAACAACCGTGGCTGGTAAAATGCCTCGCAGGGAAATTAGGCTTGTGGTCTAATTGTATAGAAAAATAGTTCTGTCTATTGATCCACATATCTGAGTCTTAACACTTCCCTTCTTTTTCTTTTTCCTTTTCGGTAATCTCATAAGTCTGATAAAATAAACTTGCTGTAAGTTCAAAATAACAAATTAATGTTCACCGTGTTTTCTGTCTAGGGCTGCCAGGCCATCACAGGCACTCATGAATACAACAATAACAAACACAGTGTAATCCCACAAGTAGGGTCTGGGGAGGGTAGTGTGTACGCAGACCTTCACGGATTTTTACCTTTACAGTCGTATGATTAAATTCATGCACACTGCTGATTTCTTCATGATTTTACAATAATGGACATAAAATCCAGGTGGTTACAATAATTTAGTTGGATGAGGGGCATGCTATTCTTTTAGTACAATATTTCGAATATTGGCCAGTGGCCATTAGCAATTGAGATGGTCATAAGGTTGCAGCCTTTAAAAGGTTCACCTGAAAATTTGCAGGCTAACCACTAAATTACAGGGTTACATTAGTATGCTTCTCCTAGTTAAAGATTACTAAAACCATATTAGATCAGGAGAATTTGAAACGCTGAAGTAAGAAAATTTTGTCTGCATCCTCACACATGCTCTAGCATGCATTAACACTTTAAACAGGTTTTCTCTTAAATTAATGTTTACTCTTTACCGAGACTGAAATGGAAAATAAACGATAAGAGTTTTAAAATAAGTTTATTTAATTCTAATGAATTAGAAATTGATAAGTAACTAGGAAACAAGTGAACTCACAGTGCTCCACCCCCTGCTGGCCCAAGAGCTTTAAAAAATGACATTCCAGTCATGGCAAGTCCATTAGCAGCTCCCCTTTGTCGCTGGTCCTGCGGTTGTAAATTATTCAAATCAGACCAAGACCAAGCACAGCATATTGCATGGATAATATAATGCTTCTGCAGATGACAATTACAAGATCTAGCTTTTAAAGGAGGGGGAGCAAAGATGAACTTACCACTGCGTTGTTTTGTAATATGAACAACCCGGTTATGATAGAGATCTGGAGGCAATTCGAAGACAACGTTAGAATTTGAGACTATAAATTTCATCATTAGGATGTAGAGAATTGTCCGAGTATATAACTTCTGCTTCCCACATGATTGGTATATCATATTCTTGTGACACATTACTAGTTCAAAACTCTAAAAAGATTTCCTTTTTTTATTGGATTCTTTTCTATCATTTTCCTAAAGAAAATTTACTAATATGGAAAGTAGACAAATTTCTTCCTATTTCACCGGAGGTGAAGCATATGGGACAGTTCCAATAGTACTTTTTCCCAACAAGACGAGAAACAGAAGTCCTCCAAAAGCATTCTCTTAAGACATTGACTACCAAGTGGTTAAGTAAATTTCCTATGCTAAATGCACTAAAAGAGTAAGATCTCACATTCATTTCCATATTTCATGCATAATCTTGATTGTGGTGTTGCACTTTGTATGCAAATCAACTATAGAATGAGTGGTAAGATAAATTATAGACACCAGAACAGCACTTACAGACAACGCATTCTTCATCATGGATGCAAAATTAATCACCACAGAGAGGGTGATCCCAGACAGCATAGCGATATAAGGGTAACTCGCCAGTAACTGAATTGATAAAACCTGATCATATTACAAGCCTTTCAGGAAACATGGTCATAGAATTCAAGAGTTTTAATATATTGTACAAATCAAATGCTTACTCCTGCAACTCGAGCAGTGATGATAGGACCAAAATACTTGGCAACCAACGGATACAGAAAAAGTTGAAAGACTAGAAGGCCAAACCCTGAAATTGCCACCATTTCAGTATCCAACATCGTAGAGTAATATGAAATGAGATGCACTCTGTGTATGTCAAACAAGTCAGCACAGGATTCAGTAAGATAGTTCTTCTATAGACTATCAATCTAAAATCCCTACTTATGCTTGACCTTCTCGAGAATGGTAATATTCTCGCTACAGATATGTGCTTTAGCATGTTTTCAAGAATGAAAACCTGAACAGGCAATCCAAATAAAGACATTCTATATAGATATTGGCATAAGTAACTGATGATTATGAAGACTGACTACATGTTCCGCAATCACAGCCAACATAGAATAAGTTTCAGCTTAAGTTAAAAGACTTTGATATAGACAAATCTTCCAACTGGAGGCATAAGCAGAGAAAGGAACTAACAAGTTACTCTGTACTATCATAGGATTCGATAAATTAATAAAGTAGTCGCTATAAATGTAAAAGTTGGGACACAAATGCTTCTGAATAACACATTATGTACTTAAGACACATTTGATGGATCAGGCGTTACTTTAGTGCAATACATCACACAAGTTTCTTTCTCTTAAATTCTTGGTTAGATATGACAAGCATAAACAAATAATTAGTTGTTACAACATCTGCAGGGGTGGACTTTAAGGCAATAACCATTGACAGCACCAGCCTACAGTGTGCTGATACTAGTAAACCACAGAGAATACTCATGTTCCTCTATCAAGTTTTACATTAAATACATTACTTTATGGAGTTCGTAGATCAAATTCTGCACTCCCTTTTTCTTTTTCACCAATTGTGTGCTTCCTTTTACTCTTTCCTTTACTATTTAATTAGTTTGCATTAACATGTCTAACAGTAATTTATTTGAAAGGATTGTGTTAGTTTATAGATATGTATAGTATAGTCTTGTCCCACATTGGAAGAGGAGTAATATCTCCTTGTAGTGTATAGTTATAAATAGGGACCTCTCGTATTGTATTTATCATCCAATATCAATAACATATTTTCCCCCGTGCCTTCTCACATGGTATCAGAGCATTAGTGAGAAAAGATCGTTGTGCGTCATTCCAGC
>AWOL01S0001163.1:148908-217485 GCA_000715115.1 Nicotiana otophora | reverse complement strand
GTGCCCAGGTGGCATTAGATGTGACTTGTTGATTTGAGTGAATGGTTATGGGATCTTCATGTTTCTTGCATCATTGTTAGTTTTGTGAAGGATTGGAATAGGGTTCTAGCTGATATGAGGTTAATTGTCGTTCCTGGTTTGATTATGGCAGCTATGGTGATCAAAGATGTTGTTATGGGCATATGTGTGATATGTTACATCGTGTGGTTGTACCTTGTGGGAATAGGAATGAGTTGTTGCAGTTGGTTGAGGCTTATACCGTGTGCTGATGTAGGATTCAGGTCTTTGGGAAATGATCGAATGGTGGAAAATTTGGTTTTAAGGTTTATTAGTCTGGGTGGAAGGAATAATTTTCAGCTGAGATGGTGTTGTTCGGCCTATGTGGATTGGTGTGACGTGGGATCGCCCGCGAGTATATGTATGGTGAGTTTATTCAGTGACTTGATGACTTTGGAACAGTTCTTGGCACATTCGAGGACAAATATTTGTTTAAGAGGGGGAGAATGTAACGACCCGATCGGCCGTTTTGAGAATTAGCATTCCGTTTGGTGGCTTAAGGTCTCGAGTAGCTTTGTGTTATATATTATGGATTGCGCGTGTGGTCGAGTTTGGTTTACGGATGATTCGGGATTGATTTGGAAGAATAATTCTTGTTTTATAAGCTTAAGTGAAAAGAGTTGACCGGAGCTTGAAATTTGTGTAAACGACTCCGGAATGGTGTTTTGTTGATTCCAATAGCTTCATATGGTGATTTTGGACTTAGATGTGTGTTCAGATTTGAGTTTGGAGGTCCGTAGGTTGATCTGATGCATTTTGACGAAAATTGGAAAGTTGAAAGTTCAGAAGTTTGAGAGGTTTGACTGGAGTTTACTTTGTGGATATCAAGACCGAATTGCGATTCCGAGAGTCAGAATAGCTCTGTTATGTTATCTGGGACTTGCATGCAAAACTTGAGGTTATTCCGGGTTGATTTGATATATTTCGTTGCGAGTAGTAGAAGTTGAAAGTTCATAAGTTCACTAAGTTCGATTTGAGGTGCGATTCATAGTTTTGATGTTGTTTGGTTTGATTTGAGGCCTCGCACAGGTCTGTGTTATGTTATGAAACATGTTGGTATGTTTGGACGTGGTTCCGGGGGGCCGGGCGTGTTTCAGACGAGTTTCGGATTATTTTCATGTTTTTCGGCAAGTCTGGTTCTAGTGCTTCACACTGCGCATTTTGGAGTGTAGGTGCGGACCCGCTTCTGCCTAATTTTGAGCCGCTTTTGCGCGTTTTTGCATGGTCAGGCTTTCCGCTTCTGCGAGTAGGTAACCGCAGGTGCGTCATCGCATCTGCGGAGAAAGGGTCGCAGATGCGTGTTAGAGGCTTAGGACATTTTTCCGCTTCTACGGTTTCTTGTGCGCTTCTGCACTATCACAGGTGCGACTATGATTCCAACGATGCGGATCTTTGTCTGGTAAGTTATTTTTGTAGATGCGAGCCATCACTCGCAAATGCAGGCTCGCATGTGCGTTCCTTTGGTCCGCAAATGCGGAAGTTCTAGGCAGAACATTTTATATATCGAGGGTTTGATATTTTTATCATATCTTGAGTTGTAGACCTCGAGTTTTGGGAGATTTTGGAGGGTTTCTTCACGATTTGGATTGGGGCAAGTGTTCTTTATGCGAGTTTGATTATATTTCATGATTCCATAATTGCTTTTATCATTAAAATAGTCTTTTGAGTTGGAGAAAATGGGAATTTTGTGTGGAAACTTTCAAAAATATAAAATGATGATTTGAAGGACGATTTGATGTCATAATTGGATAATTTTGGTATGGTTGGACTCGTATCGAAATGGGTGTTCGGATTTTGTGAATTTTGTCGGGTTCCGAGGTGCGGCCTCGGGGTGGACTTTTTGGGTTGACTTTTTAGTATTCATTAAAGATCGAAACTTTTCTATCTGGAATTATTTCCTATGATTTTTATTTATGATATTAAGTTATTTTGGCTAGATTTTATCCTCTTGGAGATTGTTTCACGCGAGAAGGTCATTTTAGAGTATCGGTTTAGCTTCTTTGATGTAAGTATCTTTCCTAACTTTGTGTGAGGGAGCTACCCATTAGGATTTTAGTCGTTTATGCAATTTGTGTCATATGAAAGCTGTGTACGCGATGTGACGGGTATGTACTCGAGCTCATATGTGAAAATTGACATGTTTAGTGTCATAGGCTTCTTTCATGTACCTATCTGGAATTGTTAGCACATATTATATCTTTTAGTTGTCATGTCTACTATCACATGCCTTATTTGAAGTGGTCATTACATGTCACATTCTTTACTTGTGGAGTTTGCTCTTATATGCTTTATTGGAAATTGTTACCACTTTTATCATTATGTGATTTTTTTTATGGTTGAGTTACTCTTAGTTGAAATTATTGTACATGATACCCTTTTGTTGCCGGGTTATTCTCATGCATTTAGACGTAGTAATAGTTCGTACCATCTCTTTCATTGTTAGCCTAATTCATACACTAGAATTAGAAGGCTGCCATTTCATGGAAATACTTTCACTATCGAGTTTATCCTTAAACAATTAATTGGGATTGAGGTTGTCGGGATTCATTAATTTATTTTAATTGAAGATGTGTTTAAAGGGGGTGTTGTTCCTTGTTGAGTTACTTTCCCATTCAATTTATTCTTATTGAGATTCTATACTCATTGTGTCTGAGCCGTGGGCTATTTGTTGTGGATATATCGATATTGTTGGATCTTTGGAAAGGTTGCGGCCTATTGGCGCTTGTGGTACGAGTTGATATGTCGTGTTGTTGTGATTTTAGCACATGTGAATTGTTGTGTGGTTTGGCTATTGCTATGCAGAGTATAAGGGTGGCATTTCACCGTTGTTGTTATGCGGGGCATAAGGGTGGCATTTCACTGTCTTTAGATGTACGGAGTGATACGGGTGGCTATTGTTTTATTGTCCAGGCAGAGCGATAAGGGTGGCTAATACACGGAGTGATATGGGTGGCTATCGGAGTGATACAGGTGGCTAATGATATTGTCAGGGCGGAGTTATACGGGTGGCTATCGGAGAGATAAGGGTTGCAAAATGTTAGGGATAATGTGTGATTACTAGGGGACTTTTTGTTGGTGATATTCATGTGATGGTGTGCTTTTCCTTGTGTATGTCATATACCTTACATGACTTGTGTTGCTTCAATGAGCTACTCGATGTCTTGATATTACTTGTTGACTTGGGATGCAAAGTACACTCGCACAAGCATACACCATAGCATGCCACTTATACTAGCTCAGGAGTATGAAACTTGACATATATTGGTCATGCCCAAGTGTTCTTGTATTATCTATTTTCGTGTGATTGTGAGCATGTGACCACACTGGGCGGATTATTATTGTGAACCTAAGACCACACCAGGTGAAATGTGAATGTGAGCATGTGATCATGCCGGGCGGATTGAGATATTGGCACGTGAGATGTTCGTGCGGTTGTGTTTTGACATGTGGGCACAAGGTGTCGTGAGCATATGATGGTGGGTTGAGACCCGTGACTTGTGACTATGAGATGAGGTATCTCGGGTAATTTCGTTGCGAAAATTGTGCTAGAACGGCTGATTTATTGGTTGTCATTTGTGTTCTTTATTTTGTTTCAACGGTACTTTCACGGTGTTCTTATTTCTTTACTGTTTATATCACATGTTGATTCTTGTTGCTATTTACTAATTCATGCTTTCCATTATTAGCTTTATACTTCTATACTATACAGGTTATTTTGTCTAGTGGGTGTCTTGACTTGTACCTCGTCACTACTCCACTGAGTTAGTCCTGATACTTACTGGGTACCGACCATGGTGTACTCATACTATACTTCTGCACATTGTTGTGCAGAGCTAGGTATTGGAGATATCAGACTCGGGAAGAGTTAGCTTATCGGTCGCGAGGATTAAAGGTAGAACTGCTTGGTCGTCGCAGTCCCCTGGAGTTCTTTCCTTTCATTGTACCGCCAACTTGTTATTTGAACAATTTGTTTTCAATCTTTGAGATCTTTCCATGTACTCAACTAAGGTTCGTGACTCTGTATTACTAGTCTTGAGAGGTTGTTATGATTATTGCCACGTAGGCTCATTTCACTCTTGTTTCGGTATTCATATTAAACTCTATTTTCAATTATTATTGTTAAAACTAGCTTAATTGTTATAGTAATCGGCTTACCTAGTCTTAGAGACTAGGTGTCATCACGACATCCTACAGAGGGAATTTGGGATCGTGATAGTCTTCCACTGCATCCCCCCCTCCCCCGCAGTAGGCTAGTTTTGTACTCTGTCAGCTTTTGGTTCAACTTTCTATGTAGACTTAGTTTATGAAACCCGGACATGATCACAGTTTTAATCTTTGGACTTCTAATCAGACTTCAAAGTACTAAACTATCCACTTTAGCTCCAAAAATTACTCCTTAGTTCGAAATCAAGTCTGACACAATACAATTTATGTAATAAGTACTCAAATACTCACATTCAAGCTCAAACCCAATTAAAATATAGCAAATAACAGATGAAATACATCCAAACCCCCATATTTTTAGTGTATATATACTACAACAAAAAGGGGCTTTAGCGGCAATAAAAAAGGGCATTAGCGGCAATAACAATAGCCGCGAAATCATTTACAGGCCATTGCTGTTTAGCTGCTAAAGCCGGCGTCGGCAAAGCCTTTAGCGACATTTATGACAAAAGTTGGTAAAAGGTATGACTTATTGCCGCTAAATAACATTTGCTTTGACGTCAATTATTTGCGACAATTATGATCGTTGCTAAATCCAAGATAAAACAACTATTAATGATCTTTTAGTGTCCATTTTTATGGCCGCTAATTTTAAAACATTTATCGCTAAAAGTTTTATTCCTTTAGCGGTGATTGTTTTCTGGAAATTAAAATGGCTATAATATCCTAGTAAATTCAATTAAATTGCCGCTAAAAGTCATCTTTAACAGAAATTATAATGGCTACAATATCCTCTATGGAACTTTTAGAATTTGATGCCAATAACTCGCACGACAAGGAATCAAAAGAAGTATGTTTGTTCCTAACAGTTCCATAGCCTCCCGAAGATAAGTACAAACGTCTCCGTACCGATCCGCGAGACTCTAATAAACCGGCTTGTGATTCATGACTCCTATGAACCTAGAGCTCTGATATGAACTTGTCAGAAACCAATTTCTCCCTCCGTGAACCGTCATGATGGCACCTAGTCTCTACGACTAGGTAAGCCTAACACTTTGCGGAAAATGAAATAAAAGCGTGAACATTAACTACTAACAGTAACAAATATCTAATAAAAAGCTGAATGCCACTCGGCATATACAATTATCACCTTTGAAATATACCAAACAATTCCCAAAACCCGAAAACTCGTAAGTCATAAGCTGCTAATAAGTCTTAACTATTCTATACATCATTTCTAAAGAAAGAGGAAAAATGAACATAGGGGGGATAGAGGGGGACTCCGAGGATCTGCGGGCGGGAGCAAATATACCTTGAAGTCTCCAATAAGCAGCAGCAACTGCAACTAGTGATGAGGCTGGTAAGATGAACCGGGATCTGCACACAAAAAACATGTGCAAGAAAGGGTACGAGTACACCACAACGGTACCCAGTAAGTGCCAAACCTAACCTCAGTTGAGTAGTAACGAGATCAGGTTAGGTCCCTAATAGTATAAATATAATGAAATAAGATAGAATGAAATATCGCAATAAAAATAAATATGGAAATATAATAGGAATAGAATCAATGAAAGACAACATCTCAGAACACAGTTATAACAGAAGGGGATCTCCCGAGATACCGTCTGGTAGTTCCAAACGTAAATGTGCAAGGGGATCTCCCGGAATACCATTCCGTAGTCCCAAAATTAATATGTAGGGGGATCTCCCGGAATACCGTTCCGTAGTCCCAAAATAAATATGTTGAGCCGGGGGATCTCCCGAAATACCGTTCCGTAGTCCCAAAGTAAATATACAGCGCAACCAATCGAAATAACAGCTACAGTAAGAAATCCTACAGTTTAAACTAAGTTCAAGTCAAGGAAAGCAAGTAATTTCACTAAACATGTTGCATAGAGTTCAAAGAGGGAGTTAAACAAGTAGGCATACTATTCTAGTCTAAACAGAATAGTTGCATATGCTAGTGTGTTTCAAATAAGGAGAAAAACATGTTATGACTTAGTGAAAAAATGGAGTTTTACAACAAATAGCCCGTGTACATACTCGTCACCTCACGTACACGGCGCTCACATATCAAACAGTATGAAATCTTAAGGGGAGTTCCCCCACGCAAGGTTAGGCAAGCCACTTACCTCGAACCAAGCTCAAATCAATCCATCACAAATGCTCTTTCCACGGATATCCGACTCCGAATGGAGCAAATATATCCAAAACCAATTACATAACATAAATATAGCTACAAGAAACTAATCTTGATAACGAAATCAAAGCTAAGGCAAGAAATTAGAAAAACGCCCAATACAAGTCTCCCCAGGCCCACGTCTCTAAATCGGGTAAAAGTTACCAAATATGAACACACATTCACTCACGAGATCACTCGTACAAAATTATCGAAATCCGATGTCTAAATCCCACTCAAAACTCAAAAATTGGGTTGGGGAACGTTTCACCCATTCTCCCAACTTTCTCACTCAAATTCCTTAATAAAATGAATAAAACAACAATAGATTAATGAAATATGATCAAAATCAAGTTAGGAGTCATTTGCCCAAATCTCTCTCTGTAAATCCCTCAAAGAATTGCCAATTTCCGAGCTCCCAAGTCCAAAAATGGGGAAATGAATCAAACCCTAAAATTTTTCCCTTTTCTGCACAGCAAATTCGCTCATGTGACCTATTCATCGCACCTGCGGCACCGCACCTACGGAAAATCCATCGTAGGTGCAGAAATGAATTAAGGAACCTGGGACCGCTTCTGCGAGAAAGTGGACGCACCTTCGCGTGCGCTCCTGCGGAAACTGGTCCGCTTCTGAGGTCTCACTTTGCACCTGCACTCCAAGGTTGCATCTGCGGGCATCACAGATGCGGAATATTACCTCGCACCTGCAATCCCTGAGCTCCTCCTTCCAAACTACTTATGCGCCTGATCTTCCACACGTGCAAAGCCGCACCCGCGGTACCCCAACCGCAGAAGCGGAAACACCAGCAAACAGAAATCTTCAGCAATTTCATAAGTCCAAATTTCAACCCGTTAAGCATCCGAAACACACCCGAGGCCCGCGGGACCTCAACCAAACATACCAACCAATCCTAAAACACCATACGAACTTAGTCAAGCCTTCAAACCACATTAAACAATTCTAAAATCAGGAATCACCCTCTGATTCAAACTTAAAGAACTTAGAATTTCCAAATTCGACAACCGATGTCGTAACCTACCAAGCCACATCCGATTGACGCCAAACTTTGCACACAAGTCATATTCAACCCTACGGACCTATTCCAACTTCCGAAATCGGAATCCAACCCCAATATCAAAGATTCCACTATCGGTTTAATATTTCAAGCCTTAATGAGCTACATACCTCCAAAACACAATCTGGATACGCTCTTAAGCCCAAAATCATCCAATGGAGCTAACGGAATCGACGGAACTCCATTTCGGAGTCGTCTTCACATAGTTTCGACTACGGTGCCAATCCTAATGCTTAAACCTCCATTTAGGGACTAAGTGTCCCAAACACTTCCAAAAAACCAAAATAAAACTTCCCGGTAAGTTACAATAGCAGAAAAAAGATACGAGGGAAGTAGTTAATAGGGAAACGAGGCTATAACTCTCAAGACGACCGGCCTGGTCGTCACAATTGTGGAAACATGCTATTTTGTATAAACGATCTAGTCAACTAGAAATCATAGATATTTCGGATTAATAGGTGTTATTACAAACTCAATAGGAACGATAAACCGACCACAACCCTGGAATCTTCATCTCCTTTGATAAAATCCACCAACAAACTTTTGCATTCTTGTTAATTTAGTTGATTACTTATTTAATTTTTTTCAATAATAGATTAATAGAAAAACTATTACTCTTGATTACCTTGGACAGTAAATTAATTATAGTTAGCTTAGTTAAAGATTATTCTAAGTCTTTGTGGGTTTAACAGACTTTCAAGTCCCTTTAGCCACGTATACTTGGGGAACCCATAATTATGGCTCGGTGGGTATTACCATATGGATTGATATATATATGGATCGGGTTATACGCCGCAATGGTAATATATGTAGATCGGACTACACACTGCAACTGGGTTGTGTTGGATATGATTCCTTGTGCTTGTTTGCGTGCTTTGTTTCTCCCTCGTGAGTAGATTCATAATTATGCTCTTAATATTATATCCGTTGAACTTGCTGGATAATTCCCTCCTGGTTCTTTTTTCATTACTGATCATATTTGAGTAGTTTCTTATTGATGCATGGATCACGTCGATGAGGTTGTTAATGGTATTTGACGTGGTCTGTCGATCGAGAAGCTTGTACTTGGTGAGACAAGGTTATTGGACCTGGAATCAGTGCAATCGGATTTGTATAATGTATGTTTGGAGGGAGAATGTCACTAATCCGCTCATAATTTGGTAATGGTTCTTGTTGAGTGAGAGAACTCCATGACTTGTTGATTTGATGAGTGATTATAAGTTTCTACGCGTTTACTTCGTCATTGCCATATTCTGACAGTTGGAACCAGGTTTCATATTTCATGAGGTATATTACTGGTACTGGGTTTGGTAATGAGCAGCTATTGTGGTCAGAAATTATTGCTATGGGTATATGAGTCATGTGGTATATCATGTGGTTATGCCTTGGGAATACATTTACGGTTTGTTATATCTGGTTGAGATACACTGTAAAAATATAGGAATTAGATCTTAAAGGGAGCTCCGAAAGTTAGAATTTAGTCTTATGGATTCATAAGCTAAGGTTGAAGGAAGTAGTTTCAGTCTAGATCATGTAAGGGACTTATGTGGTTTGAGATGACGTGATATCACCCACGAGTATGTGTATGATTAGTTATACAGTGATTTGCATGTTCGAGGACGAACCTATGTTTAAGTAAGGGAGAATATAACGACCTCACTTGTCATTTTGAGCTTCGGCACTTTGTTCGGGGGTTTGAGACTTTTGGTAGCTTCACATTATGCATTATGACTTGCGTGCGTAGTTGGTTTTGATTTTTGAGAGGTTCGGAGTTCATTTGGCAAAACAATTCTTAATTCGCATGCTTTAAGTTGGAAAGGTTGACCAAATTTTGACGTTTGAGAAAAGGATCTCGGATTTGTATTTTTATGGTTCCAACAATTTTGTATGTTGGTTTTAGACGTAGTCATATGTTTGGATCTACATTTGGAGGTTTCTAAATCGATTTGGCCCTAATTGTCGAAAGTGTGAAATTTGACCAGGGGTTACATTTGAGGCTATCGGAGTCAGATTTATGTTCCAAGATTTGGAATAGGTCTGTTTTGTCACTCTAGATTTGTGTTCAAATTTTGGGTTCGTTCCGGATTGGTTAGACTTGAATCGGACGCTTGGTTCGAAGTTGGAAGTTTGTGATCTTCAGAGATTGATCTTGATCGACGATAATTGGTTTTGATATTATTTGTAGCATTTTGAGCCTTAGGATAAGTTTGGATTATGTGTTTTGTCACGACCCAAAACCCACTATAGGTCGTGATGGCACCCAACGTCGCCGTTAGGCAAGCCAACGGTGAACCATCACGTTAATTGTTCATTTTATTACTTTTGAAATCATAAATCTTTATTAAGTAAGGAAATTACACCTTTAAAAATTCAGGGGTAGGTACATAACTAGTATTGCATAAAAATAAAAGGTGTTAATGACATGCGAATCCGTAAGCATCAACTAGAATATCCCTAAAACCCGGTGCCATAAGGGCATGAGCATTTACTAAGGAGTACAACAATAATACAACATATGTCTTGAAGGTAAATAAGATAGGATAAAGTAAATAGTATGACGGGGACTCTGTGGGCTGCGATACGTAGCCTGAAATGCAGCTCACCATAAAGTCTTCTCAGCAGATGCGCCTACATGCCCAAATGTCTGCCAAATGAACCTATCAGATTGTGCATACTTAGTGCAGAAGTATATCACGAGTACGTAAATCAACGCGTACCCAGTAAATATCTAGCCTAAGCCCCGAGAAGTAGTGACGAAGGGTCGACATCGACACTTACTAGTGGTCCAATATATCAAGTGCAATAGAAAATAAATAAGTATGAGGCATGGTAAATAAATAGTGTAAACAGATATAGGTACGTGATACGATCCTCCTCTGAACAGTAAATACAAGCTCTCAATTATCAGTCACCTCTTCGACCGGAGTATATATGTAAAATTGTCCCCACTAGATAGATCGTCATGACTCAAATCAGGAAAGCTCACGGATATGATGGCTTCTTGTCAAATATTACACACGATGCTGCCACGGCAAATGGCCCGATCCCATAAGTGTATTTTATAAAGTTGCCGAGGCGAATGGCCCGATCCCATAATAATATGTACACAGTCGAGGGTCAAACGACACGAACCATAGATACATCTATTATACTGCCGAGTCGAACAGCCCGCTCCCATGAGATTAGTGTTGTCATATTACCGAGGCGAACGGCCTGATCACATAAGAATATGATACTTTAACGAGTCCTTGTCCCCACACACGAATATACGTGTGAGTTATGAAATTTAAAGAAGCTTTTCGGTGAAACGCACAATGGGAGAGTAATTCTTTAAGAAAGCACAATTATTCTGCGGCTAATCAAGTAGCTCATCAAATCTCTACAATAGCGAGTCTATCACTCTACGCAAGCCTAGTCTCAGTTCGCAACACGAAATAAAGGAATTATATAGGCAAGGATAACTCAAACGGTACAATTAAAGCATAGCGTGAACCTAAATCTACCCGAACATAATCAGGAATTCTAGCATACGTACGGGCACTCATCACCTCATACGTGCGCAGCTCCCACAACATATATCATACAACAAGAACAACACCTACGGGGTAAGTTCCCCATCACAGGGTTAGACAGGAGACTTACTTCGATCTGAAGTTCCATAACTGGCTCCAACGCCTCTCTAGCTCCTCATACCAATTCCCATCGGTCCGCAACTAGTCAAATAATGTGCAAGCCAATACAAAAGTACTTTAATTCTCATAATTAATCAATTTATAACAATCCACAACTCCGGTCGAAAAGTCGATTAATTCAACCCTCGGGCCCACGTGTCCTGATCCTGATACTTTTTGAAGATAAACTTTACCCATGACGCCACGAACTCAAATATATAATTTATTTAAAATTCCATGTCCAATTTCGTGGTCAAAATCCAAAATACCAAATTCTAGGTTTTCTACCAAAATCCCAAATTTCTACTAATTTCCATGTTTAAATCCATATATAAACCATGTATTTAACTCAGAATATGTGGGAATTACTTACCTTGACGTAGATGATGAAAATCTTCCCTCTAAGAGCTCCCACAAAATGCCCAACCAAATGAAAATGTGAGAGAATTGGGCTAAGTCCCGAAATAAAAGCTCATTGCCCGGCAACTCCCTTCTCGCGATCGGAGAAAACTCCACACGATCGCAAAGGCCAACCAGACTCGCCCATGAATTTACCATGTGCGAACGCGAGGTCCTACTCGCGATCACGAAGACCATCCTGCCTTGGCTTCCACGAACACGAGTCTACTAACGCGAACGCGAAGGCCAAACTTAGCCTCTGCAGATTCCTCTTCCGCGATCACATAGCTCAACTCTCCCAAATAGGCCTGCCTCCACAACCCATCGCGTTCGCGGCTCTTCCCACGCCAACGCGAAGAACAACCTACTCCAACTCCGCGATCGCGGCTCCCTCTACGCGACCGTGATGAACAAAATAATGCCATCAGTCCACTTAACCTTTCACGATCGTGTTCCTAACCTCGCGATCGTAATGCATACTAAACGCACCAGAATCCAGTAGTTGCACAACATAGTTTAATGGTATGAACTCATCCCGAAATACACCCGAGGCCCTCGGGACCCCATCCAATCACACCAACCAGTCCCAAAACATAACACAAATCTTCTCGAGGCCTCAAATCAGACCAAACAACATAAAAACTATGAGTCGACGATTGAAACATTTCTTTAAAATTTCAAACATTCAAACTTCGAAAAAGCGTCTGATTCATACTTAAACATTTTGGAATGACGCCAAACTTTACTCACAAGTCACAAATAACAATTAGAACCTATTCCAAGGCGCGGAACCCCAAACGGACATCGATAACACCAAATTACACCTCAAACCAAACTTAAGGAATTCTTAAACTTTCCAAAATGTCAACTTTCCATAATAAGCAACGAAATGCTCCCGGACCACCCGATACCTAACCCGAAGACACGCCCAAGTCCGAAATTGTCATATGAAACTATCGGAACTTTCAAATCCTGATCCTAAGGTCGTTTACCCAAAAGTCAAACCTTAGTCAAATCTTCCATTTTAAAGCTTCCGAATTCAGAATTTTCCTTCCGAAACAACTCTGAACTTTCCGAAACTCATTTCTGACCACACGTACAAGTCATAAAACATGAAGTGAAGCTACACACAGCCTCAAACTTCCAAAGGATGCATTAAAGCTAAACATCACCGCTCGGGTCATTACATTCTCCCGTACTTAAAATACATTCATCCTCGAACATGCCAAGAATCGTTCCGGAGTTTTCCAAAATCACTGTTTAACACCTTGTGCACCTACCCTTGCCACCACAACCCATATAAGCACATTAGCTCGAGCCATATTGAAGATTTTCCCTATAACCTTAGCTAACAAGCCTTAGAACAAAATTCCAACACACGAGACCCGTTTCTAACATACAAACACTGCATTAGTCACTACATATTGTACCCAAAACATGGTCATGCACCTATGCTGAAATCACACCATGAGCCACATAAGTCATTTGCCCATAATAACATCCTCCGACCACAATAGTTGCGATATCACGAATTTGATGCCTGCAGCACGCCTCATAACACATGTAAGCCCTATTCCAACTCTCGCAATACTGACGCGACGAAAGAGATGTGTAGAAACTCATAACAACTTACCGAATCAATAAATAATGGAGTCTCTCCTCCTGAGAAGAACCATTACCTCATGCTGAACTGAATAATGATATTTTCTCTTTAATAAACCCTCCATAACTCTGATCGCACTGATATCAGATCCAATAATCGCATCTCACCCAGTACAAGTTGCTCGGGCAACAAGCCACCTCACACACCATCTAAAATCTCATACAGCGCCAACAAGCTACACATCTTACGTGACCCATTGGGAAAAGCAAACTCTAGCAAGAACCATCCAGCTCGCGTAACGAATAAAACGGCCAAACCGATATTATGGCTCTACCATAGAGAGGGGAAACAAGGTACTCAAAATAAGTATAAGGAAATGTACTTAACACCTCATTGTTGCAGCGTGCAACCCGATCCAAACATGACACTGTTGAGGCATGCAACCTGATCCACACAACATACCTGTGATGGCGTACCACCCGATATAAACAATGTATCTATGGCGGCATGCCATCCGATCCACACATAACAATCAACAAGGAAACACCCATCAAGACGTAATGCTTATACTTACGCAATGCACGAATGTCGAGCACAAGCACGCCAAGTGCATAACACAATCCCTAGGGAGACGGATAGCACCATATGCTGCAAAACCCAAGCACGGCCAAGGTGCAATAAATGACCTGCATCTCGAGAGCCATCTTGCTCATATAACACCACAAGCTACACGATTACAACACATGTGCGAATAATCAATCCGTCTCATAAGCCATATTGCACAATAGAGTATTACATGCACTAGCTGATGACGGGAATAACATCCAACACCAGAAGACTCCTCCATAAGCAATGCTACACTGAATGAACACATCTGGCTTGATGTAAAGCACGCATTCACATTAGACCCACCAACAAACCTCAAGCTAATTTTGATCATCCCATACTGGGTCAACAACCTTTCAAGGATCCACAATGGCCCTATTGTTGATACACACGAGCAACCGTCCATTCTGGAACAAACTCCTACAATCCACAACCAAATGAATAAAGATCCTTTCAAGCATAAACTCTCACATTAGCGATAGTACCAGAATCTTCATACTTGGTTTCAATCCTTAACAATCAAGTGACTAACATGTCACGCTCATACGATCTTCCCGTGGGTTATTCTCCCACGGCCTTCTGCACCAGGCATCAAAGCATGCACATCCATACCTCCAACCGTACAAATTCTATAAAGAAAATCAAGGATCCGCAAATCAATACACAATGCCTCTTACACACAACACCGCTCTCCAGTGTCACTAAGATAGCGCCGGTATGCTCTAGACATCTGAAATCCTCCTTGCTCATCCGAGCCCGTGACATTCTTATCAACCCCCAATCGCAACCTTGATCCTCAAATTCCAAATTTTCATACAGCTCACTGCATCTAACGTTCTTCTACGCGAGAGTCCAAGAATGCATCATAACCCCTAAAATACTAGTAGAATACACACATCATTGGCTAGAAACCTTTCACTTAACTCACTTCAGAAGAAACATTGCAACACGCAATTGAATTCCCACGACCACAGAAAATACAAACCTCAAGTCATGGTCTAAACTGCCATAACTCTTTCGGGATCGATTTAAAGAACAAGGTCATAAGAATCGAATACCTCAGAAATCAAGCAAATTACAGTAGTTGTCAAGCCTGCACGTATAATTACAAACCACCTGTATAATTTAACACGGCGAAGGAAATGATCATTGCCACAATCATACTGATTCAAACCATTACTAAACGACCCAACTTCGTCCAATTTACTCTTAACTTGCCTTGGAAATAATAATAACTCCATTCAAAACATAACGAACTCAATCAGAACTCATCCCGAGTGCCCCCCGAATCATCAGACCACATCAACACAATACCAATGAACCATATCAAACCCTCCTCAAGCGCACAATGGCATCTCCAACTGGTGACCCATTCTGATTAATATTCCACAAACCCGAAGTTGTTTCTCCTATTTCTCCAATACCTCCCAGCATACCCAATGATAAAATAGAAAATTCCCCAAGTATGCTTCACACTCTACTGCAAAATCCGGGTCTTCAGCCACATAACGAACCCAAAATCTTTAAACACAACGTTTGCATTCTTGAACTTATTAGAACCACTATTGAGAGTCAACCACTCTGACCTGGTCCCGAATATAATCAAACTCCAATGCTCGGTTAGCATATGAACACTCCCAAAGAAGCAACCAGATGGATTCTTTTCCTTGTATATCACATCCATAAGAAGCATAGACTCTCAGTCTTCCCAAAACCTGGACATGAATCGATAAGGCGAAATATAGCACACATTCATCAAGTTATTTGCTCAAATTATCCCTGTTGTTTTCTTTTCTTAGTCATAATTAATCCCCAATGTACCGATAACCAAAAACCACACAAGCAGACGACCATGCGATCTAATCATAGATGGTGAGCTCCCCCACTTAGCTTTAAGTTACTATCACATAACTGTAGAACCCACAAAGATTCCTCCTTCTCAATTACCATGATCTCGCACCGTTAACTCACCAAATTTCTCAAAATCCCTTGTTAAACGTTTCATAAAACATTCTGAAATATCAGCCACAATCGTACATTCTATCTCCTGACAGTCGCATCATCTTCTTCAAGCGATCCAAGCTCACATCCCAGTACTTGCCTCCCGCTGTGTAGAAAGTAGAACTCTTCATAGAAACTTCATCAAGACTCACGCTACTGCTAACCTGCTCATAGGAGATAGCCCACCTATGGAATTCCACTTCAATATCTCCCAACGACATTGCCCTGGTTACAACTACCACGAAATCTCCTGAGCCCATGCTTGTCCACCAGCTGTAAAATTCTATTCATTTCCCATTGACATCAACTGAAAGTCTGACAATACCTTCCTCAGTATAGTAGCCGCCATCCCTAATGACATTTATAGACTTAGTCATTGTCCACCATGATCCCCAAATCGCTCTAAACTTTCTCAAAGTATGTGGCTATCCTACCACAAAATCCATACGCTACTCTACCACTCCCCCTTCGGTTAAACCATCTATTTACGCAACTTCTCGGCCTCTATTATTCATACATGGCCTGCTAGCAATTCAACCACCGCGAAACACCTCCCACCATGTCCTTCCTCATCCATCGCTGCCCAAATACTGCCTCAAATCAAAATCCATATCTATAGAACCTGAACTAATACATTACTACCAAACTCTAAGCCTCCTCAAAGATCATCTTTCTCGAGCCATCAATATCAGAAACACCGATTTGATTCTGACACCACTATACATCACTATCTCTGACAACCGCTTCTCAGGCACCATTTCACAACACCCTGCCTCAAAGTCAAATCAAAGAAGACCATATCACCGACGAGCCTTAATGCGTTCAAACAAGCACGGCGACACCACATCACAAATGAGAATTTCCACCAAGTTTGAAAATATCTCATCTCGCTACTCCGTTAACTGAGGCCTAAACATCCATAGTCTAATTACCTCCCATCCGCTAGAATTAAATGTCGAACCTCCAAAATATAAACCGAGTAGTCCTTATTTTGAGTCATTCATTATCGCGGCACATAAATAAGCACCTTACCATTTACACAAACCATTGTGCTGAAATGACAGAACATCCCTCCACGAGGCGACGACAATAGCCCAATCAAATACACAAGGAGAAACACCCTGCACCATATTTGCAGTATCGTTACAACTATTTGATGCCCTGCCCAAATGATATCAAGCACTCCACATCGCATAAGATCATGTAGGAAGTAAATGAAGGCATAAGCTTCAATGGAATCAAATCGCACGGTGAGGAATCAAGAAGGGAAGTGCTCCTAACAGCCCTGTAGCCTCATGACGATACCTACAGACGTCTCTGTACCGATCCGCAAAACTCTACTAGACTTGCTCATCACTCGTGAGACCCAAGTGAACCTAGAGCTCTGATACCAAGCTGTCACGACCCAAAACCCACTATAGGTCATGCCGGTGTACAATGTTGACGTTAGGCAAGCCAACAGCGAACCGTCACATTAATTATTCATATTATTACTTTCGAAACCATAAATCCTTATTAAGTAAGGAAATTACACCTTTAAAATCACGCATGTGTACATAACTAGCATTGCATAAAAATAAAAGGTGATAATGACATGCGGATCCGTAAGCATCGACTAGAATATCCCCAAAACCCGATGCCACAAGTGCATGAGCATTTACTAAGGAGTACAACAATAATACAATATGTTTCTAGGAGGTAAATAAGACAGGATAAAGTAAATAGTACGACAGAGACTATGTGGGCTGTGATACGTAGCCAGGAATGCAGCTCACCATAAAGTCTCCTCAATAGCTACGCTAGCGTGCCCAGATGTCTACCAAATGAACCTACCAGGTCCTGCATATTTAGTGTAGAAGTGTTGCATGAGTGCGTAAATCAGCTTATACCCAGTAAGTATCAAGCCTAACCCCGGAGAAGTAATGACAAGAGGTCGATATCGACACTTACTAGTGGTCCAATATATCAAGTGCAATAGAATGTAAACAAGTATGAGGCATGGTAAATTAATAGTGTAAACAGATATAGGTACGTAGTATGATCCTCCTCTGAACAGTAAATACAAGCTCTCAGTTATCGATCACCTCCTCAATCGGAGTATATATGAATAATGGCCCCCACCAGATAGACCGACACAACGCAAATTAGGAAAGCTCACGGATACGATGCCTTCTTGTCAAATATTATGCACAACATTGACGTGGCAAACAGACCGATCCCATAAAAGTGTTTCATAAAACTACCGAGGCAAAAGGCCTGATCCCATGATAATGTGTATACTGTCGAGGGTCGAATGACATGAATCATAGATGCATCTATTATACTGCCGAGGTGAATGGCCCGCTACCATAAGAATAGCGTTGTCATACTGCCGAGGGAAATGGCCCGATCCCATCTGAATATGATACTTTAACGGGGCCTTGACCCCACTCACAAAAATACGTGTGAGTTATGAAATTTAAAGAAGTTTTTCGGTAAAAACGCACAATGCGAGAGAAATTCGTAAAGGAAGCAGAGTTATTATGTGGCTAATCAAGTAGCTCGTCAAATCTCTACAATAGCGAGTCTATCACTCTGAGGGCTTTGTGTCGATTGTGCTAGCTGAGATGCTGAGGGCATTGTCTACATGTGCACGAGGGTATGATTTCTTTAAGGGTTGTAACTTGCTGCATCAGAACTGGGCCACAGAACATTTCTTCCAGCGAGAGGCTACCATTGACTACTTTTGGGGCATCAGCAACATGATCCGCAGCCACAATGAGAGGATGAGACATTGGGTCTCCCCACATAAGCAAGAAGAGTGCAGGGAAATGCTGACCAATCTGAGTAGAGGATGGGTCAACTGGAAGCTATCGTGGTTTGGTGGAAGAGCAATCTTAAGGACTCATCGGAAATACTTCATTGAGCTCATCGGACTTGAGTGCATCCAACCATACTAAACCCTGTGGGTTCTCAAAAACCTCGGGATGATCCAAGATCTGCCTCTATGGACAAGGACAGCGCTATACGAGGATGAGTACAACAGACAGATTCTGATCCCTAGGATAAGAAGGCTCCAAGTAGAGTGGAACGACCTGGTCACAATGCCAATGGGTCAAAACTCATGGTGCACTCCTGAGTATTATGTTTGGATCAACGAGGAATATGAGCTAGCGCGGCCAAGCAGAGAGGGTATAGCCTGGCTAGATGACGCAGTGGTAGCTTTGCAAATCTACCATGAGATCATACCACATTACCTTGTGACTACTTCAATGCACCGTCAAGTGGTCCCAGGATGCATCGATCACATGTTGCCACCTGTTGAAGAAGATAACCAGGTAGTGGAGTGCATCCAAATAGAGTCTAATACAGAGACAGAAAAAGATCCCGAGAAAAGGTCAGAGTTCAATGATTATGAGGAGGAGTTTGAAAAAGACCCAGAGGAAGATCCAGAGAAAGAACCAGAAGAATAAGAGGAGATGAGAAACAACTCTGGGGATAGTTACTAGAAGTTGGTTGATTTCCGCTTCTTTCCCACTTTGTACCCTTATCCCTAGTTTTATTTTTCCTAAAGGGCAAGTTGTTCAAGTCCATGCAGTTTTATGAATATCAGAAGTAGTGATGTAATCTTTGTTCCCACCTATCCTGGTCCAAAAATATCAATGAAAACAAATTTGCTTCGAATATAAATGTGTCAAGTCTAGCTGTTTGTCAAACCTGTGATTTAAGCCTACCTCTAGCAATGATAGGTCCCACGAACTCTAGAAAAATGCATTAGCCTTAATGCGTGAATTAATTTCTTTGTGTGATTTCCTGGTTGTATAAATGAAGAAACTGAATCTGGTTTATTTCCTTTTCTTTCTTCTTATTTTTTCTTTTTCTTTATTATTATTCCCTAAAAGAAAGTTGGTTTGTGTCGACCTGAAACTAGCAGAACCACCATACAATCTAAGATCAAGAGAAATATGTCAGCTACAGAAAACCCGACTGAACATGCTCTGGTCATAGCCGATAGCCCGGGGCGATCGGGGTAGAAGGACGATACCAAGAAAGATGAACACGTGGCAAGGATGGCCCAGGAAATGGAGTCTCTAAGGGAGGAAGTAAAATATATTAGAGAACTAGCACATCTGGTCGTGACAACGCGTCATCATTCACCTCGCTTTCCTTCTTTGGTTTCGATTCCTGACCACTTTCCTTCCACATCACGCTAAAATAACAACACCCCAACTTCAATCCCCACTACTCAAGCCATACCTCTGGTAACCCCCGCAAACCCACCAAATCCCCCTATCCATACTTCCTACGTACCACAATACATTCAAACATCACGAAGCCCATGCATCACTACCAATGCAACTCACACCCCTCCTTGTGACGGAGTCACGTTTACCAGTCACCCAAATCAGCAAATAAATGTGGAACATACCACCGCTTTTGAGTGATATGTTCCCCCTATTTATGCCATTTCTGAACCTACCTTTACAATGCTTGTCACAGTCACGGTGACTTATGAGATTGACCAATACACCGAGATGGAGAGGGAAACCAGGCATAAGGAAGAGAAGTCAGTATCTCAGCAACTACAAATCTTGAGGAAACAAATGAAGAACCTCCAAGTCGGTCGAGGAAGTGAATGTTTGGACTACGAGGACCAGTGTATCCATCCGGAAGTGGATATGCCACCAAGGTATAAGCCTCCAAAGTTTAATATCTTTAACAAGACGGGTGACCTCCACGCGCATTTAAGGGCATATTGTGATAAGTTAGTCAGAGTGGGGAGTAACGAGAAGCTAAGAATGAAGTTATTTATAAGGATCCTGACGGAGAAGCAATCACCTGGTATACTCGACAAGATCCGCAAAATTGGAGAACCTAGCAAGATATGGCGGAGGACTTCATGAACCGCTTTCGATTCAACACAGAAATCACTCCCGATAGGTTCGCACTGCTGAACCTACAGAAAAAGACATCCGAGTCATTTCAAGAATATGCACGTCGGTGGAGGTCGGAGGTCGGAGGTCGCCAGGGCGCAACCTCCACTGGATGATAATGAATTAACCAAGTATTTCATCAGAGCCCAGGAAGGGATATACGTAAAACAATGATCAGAATGATGGGACAGAAATTCCCCAAGCTGGTCAAGATGTGATATTTCTTAGAATAGGGTATAAAATCTGGTAAAGTACAATCCATGGCAGCACTACAAGCTGCCATCGTCCCTTACTATCAACACCACTCACATCATGAAAATACTTCATATTCACCAAACAACCATTCGCCACCACCCACCTACGCTCCAGTCTATAACACCCAGCCATATTATCACCCTTAACCACATTACAACCCTCCTTGAGGCCATAACAACCCGAACCCACAATGACTATATGCTCATGTCCAAACCACTACCCTCCAAACCCGACCCGCTTATGCACCACACCCTCGTCCCAAATTTGAAGAGAGAGGTCCCAAAAATTATACCCCGATTGTTGAGCCTCTAACCCAATTGTTCGAGAGATTGAGAAGAGCAGGATTGATACATCCAGTGGAAGGAAGGGTTCCTGAGTATCCCTCCAAGTATTTTGATGCAGCCTAAAGGTGTGTGTGTTATTCCAACGTGCCTAGCATGATACTGAATATTGTTTTATTTTGAAAAATGAGACTGAAACCCTGATCAAGAGCGGATCCATTCAGTGCACTCTGGCACCGCCCAATATGAATCGCAATCTTCTAACAAATCACCAAAACCAGGCAGTCAACATGACCACATTGGACAAAGAACATGATCTAAAGGGAATGATTATCTAAAGGGCTCCAATGATTACAGTACAAGTGAGACCTATGGTGACCGTTCAGACTTATCAGCGACAACATGTTGTTGCCACATGGGATGAAGAGAGTCGGGAATACAAAACTGTCCCATGGACGTAGCAGCAAAAGGGGAAGGCTAATATGACAGACTCTGTCGCATCCCATGGTATGACTACCCGCTCACTTACCCTAACATAGAGGTCAAGCATTACCTTTCCTTCATGAATCAAGTGCCTCACAACAAAAAAGAGTAGTTCCACAAACAATAAACATTAAGAACAACTAGGAACCCAAGATAGACAGAATTCACTCACTCTCAGAAATAACATTCATATGCCACAAACAATAAACCATAGGCTTGCCCGTAGTGTACAACTCTACTAATTCCAGCTTATTCAGTCAAGGATCAAGTAGGGCTTTAATTGGTTGTAATGTAAGCTGCGGGACGGATAGGATACATTTAGATATAAGAGTGACTACACCTCCCTAAGCCTTTTAATACATACATCTCATTTTTAAAACCCCACACTTTTGTCAAACCAATATTCCACCTTCATATCAACTTATATTAACTCTAGACTTCTCTAAGCACAAATACATCAAGAGTTACCACTTATCAATGAATACTTTTCACAACAATACACTATGTATATTTTGTTTTTCAATTTAAGTGGCTTTTCTTTTCAAAACAGTGCACCTTTCTCCTTATTTCATTAGCTCCACTCAAAAACCAACCTAATCACCCCACACTTCAATTTGTATAAAGTTCATACAATTTCAAGTGCTCACGAGAGGTAAATGGTTCAAATAGATGGTTCATTCAGACAAATGGGTACGACTTGTAATGTGGTTACCAAAGAAATACGATTACAGGCTCAACGGGGTTAACTATGATACATAACAAATTGGTGGGTAAAATATATAACTCGCTCAACAAAGAAATGCCTATATCACTTCCAAGACTGAAGAAAACTACTATTTCTCTTTGCAAACACACGGGGCAACTTCTAGACATCAAATGTAATATACAGAATAACCAAAACCTCACACACACATGGCACATAACTCACTCCAGATTGGACTATCAAGACACTCTAGTCGAAGTAGTTAATCAAAGTTAAAATTATACAATTTAAGGTCCTTATGCAAGAGTCAAAAACTGAGCCTAAGTGTCTCAACTAAGGCACTCACTATTCTCAAGGCATGATAGAGTCAAGAGATATTGTTTTCAATTCAAATCATAGCACAGGGGTTCCTACTTCTAAAAATAAAACTAACTACACCCGGTTCAAACAAAACCTTTGGAAAAGAACTACGGCACAAAGAAAAACCAAGGGGGAAGTATTACACTAACTACAAAAGAAAATCTTTTTATCTTTTTCTTTCAACTTTAATCCCTCAAGAAACTTGTCGAATGATATCCATCGTCGAGAAAAATCAAAAATTTTAAATATTTTATGGTTTTCCAAATTTGTTTCTATCAAACTACTACAACTAACCAAATTAATATCCATACAAATATATCCCTCACCCCACACTTTACATTGTGGCATGTCCCCATGACACACAATTAAAAAGCATAAGGTAGAGGAACTTTCCTGAATCTCTAGTCAGGGTCTTAGTCAATGTCGGGCTCCATTCTTCATGCCCGAACAAGTGCACACATCCACGCGGATAGCTTCTTCTTAGCCTTCTTGGGGTACACCCCATACTTGTCTTTATCAATCACTGGGACCGTCTCTTTTGAGATTTTCACTCTCCACTCTACACTTGCAGCTGGCTTCTCCTTTCTCACCCCCATCTCCACATTCATCTCGAAAGTCACCGTCTCTTCACCCACTCTAAGCATGAGCTTTCTATCATGTATGTCTAATATTGCTCTGCTCGTCTCTAAGAATGGTCTTCCTAAGATAAGGGGAACCTCTTTGTTCTCCTCCATCTTCACCACAATGAAATCTACAGGAAATACAAACTTATCTACCCGAACTAAGACATCTTTCACTATCCCCTCGGGTATTATAGTTGTTTGGCGCAGACCTTATCTCTCCAATCTCATTCTCCAATTTCCTGTAAATAGATAAAGGAATTAAATTAATTGAGGCACCAAAATCACACAAAGACTTATCAAAGTTAAGAGTGCCTAACGAGCAAGGTATAGTAAAACTCCCTGGATTTTCACACTTTTGTGGGAGTTTGTTTTGCAAGATTGCATTGCAATGCTCTGTGAGCTTGACCACTGAGGTCTCTTCTATCTTCCTCTTCTTTGTAAGGATCTCCTTCAAGAATCTGGCATAAGTTGGCAATTGTGAGAGCACTTCTGTGAATGGTAAGTTTACATTAACCTGCCTTAGCATATCTAGAAATCTCTCAAACTGCTTGTCCAGCTCTTCTTCTTATCTACTTCATTTTTTAGCTGCTCCCCAATTTCTTTTTCAGGCACCACATCTTTTTGGACAGGGGCGGGATCTTTCAATATTTGCCTGCTTCTTAAGGTCACAACATTTACCGTTTCTTTGGGGTCAGCCGGTAGAGTACCTGGGATTCTCTCAGACAGTACAGTTGCAATATTTCCCACTTACTTCTCCAAATTTTGCAAACCAGTGCCAAGTTCTTTGATAGCTGAACTATGAGCATCAAATCCTCATCTATCTTGACAATGAAAGACTTCATCAGATCTTCAAGCCAGTGGCGAATCTACATGTTATTTTTGGGTGCTCAAGCACCCATTATCTTTGACAAGGTTTAGTAAATTTCTATAGGTAATTATAAAAATATTTAGTTAAATATTGAGTGAGCACCCATAACTAAACCCTTTTTTCACTTCTTTCAGAATATTTATCGGTGAGCACCCATGACTTTAAAATCATGGATCCGCCACTGCTTCTAGCCCAGGTTAAGTGAAAGAGGCTGGAACTGCGGCCTCAGCTGATTCGCAAAACTAGGAGCTTCTTATCCTTGAAATCTGGGATTGTTTTGTTGCCATGCATTTGTAGAACTCCCAGGTGAACTCCATCAAAAAACGGGGTACTTCTGACCCATTGCATTGAAGTTATAATTCCAAACAGCATTAACATTCTCGATTGAGGCTTGATACTCATGAGTAGGGTGCCCGCTTCCACATATATCACACGCTGCATAGGGCTCACTGTGTATTGAAGCTAAGGTCAGCTTCCGTATTTCCTTGGCCATGGCATCAAGTTGTACATGCACAGATGTGTTAGCATCAACTTAGTGAACACTAGTGGATCTTCTTCTTTCAGCAATTTCAGAGGGCCACTGGTTTTCATCCTCAGATAACTCATCTATAATTGTGACTATCTCCTCTGAAGTCTTTTTCATCAATGTGCCTCCAGCTGCATTTCTCAATATTCTGTGTGAGGCTGGTGTCAATCCATCCCAAAAATCCCGGAGTTGCATCCAGAGTTCAATTCCGCTATGTTGACACATTCGCACTATCTCCTTAAATCTCTTCCAAGCTTCAAACACAGTTTCATTCTCGTTCTGGCAAAAGTTATGGATTTCTCTTCTAAACTTGCTCGTCTTAGCTGATGAGAAATATTTGTCAAGAAATTTTCTGGTCATCTCATCCTATGTTCTAATCAATCTATTAGGCAAGCTTCGAAGCCAGTGCTTTGCATCATCTTTGAGAGTGAAGGGTAATGCCCTTAAGTAAACTGCATCTTGTGATACAACATTGCATTAAAAGGTGTTCATAATCTCTTCGAAGTCCATTAGGTGATCTTTTGGATCTTCGTTCATCTTTTCTCAGAAGACACAGCTGTTTCGAAGGGTTTGAAGCAACCCCTACTTTAACTCAAAATTGTAAGCTACAACTGGAGGTGGTCTCACACTTGATAATCCTTGGTTGTAGACCGGTCTAGCATAATCACCAAGTGGTCTCCCGGCACCAGCAGCTATATTTCTAAATTGATCTGCACCCAAAGTAGATTCTGAGCAATTCTCCGAACCCTCTCCTCTTCATAGACAAGTTGTGCATTTCGAAGAGCTGTCTCCTCAGCATCTCGTGCAGCTTTTTCTCTTTACTGGGCTGCCTCTCTTGCACCCAAATAAACATTATCCTCATCTCCCGACATAACTTCCTTGGTTGAGGATTTCCCAACCTTCTCTGTATTCTCGGGGAGATTTCTTTCCTTCCTTAACGGTCGCAGTTGTTTCTCAATTTCTGGTTTGAATGGGGGCACTTCCTTCCCAGAGGATCAAGTCATGCACCAATCTAACATGTAGCCTACGCACAGTCAAGTAACACCAAACGTAAAAAAAGAAAAATAAAATAAAAAGAAAAATTGCTGAATTAGCGCCACGAACTATTTCAAACACTATTAATTGCCAATCCCCGGTAATGGCACCAAAATTGACGAGCACAAAATACACACTTAAATATGCTCGCTAGTCGAATATAGTCTAGAAAAATATCGTATCCACAGGGATTGGAGTTAGAGAGTATTTTTGTAGTTTATAGCTTGGTTTCTATCCACGATGACCAACAGTTGAGAATTATGTGAAAAAAACTACAATTAACTAAGAATATACGGTTATTGACTAATGACAAACGAACAAAAGTAAGCAAGGAAGATATCAATGGGGGAAAATATGGATTGCTTGGATAGGTGGAAGATTGGTGTCTTGGAATTAACTCTAGTCAATTCAATCCTCATGTTCAAGTGAGTCTCTCGAATTCACTCAATTATTAGTTCAAATGTTCAGTAGAAACTCCTCTCTCGATTAACTCTCAACCTCACAATATGAACCATTTTATGCTCGGTGAAGATATGCAAGAATTCGTAGTGGATTGGTCTTTAGGAGAACCTCTTTCGATTATCCTCCTAACTAGGTCTAAACAAGAAGAATCAATGAATTTAACCAACAAGATAATGCAAATACACCACAAGTTATGCCTCTTTCGATTACATGAACATGTGACAATAGATGCAACAATTAAAACACCCAAAACGATTCAATACATATAACTAGAGTTAATATCAACAAACAATTCTCAATACACCAAATCCATCAATCCCTCAAGAGAATTACTCATCATAAATAAGTATAAGTTAGAGAAAAACATACAACAACCAAAACTTTTGTCTTGAGTGAGGATTTTCCATGTATATATACCAAGTAGGTTCGGGCCCAAACGAACACACCTTCTCCTATGCAAAATATGACTCTTTCTGGAATAGAACGTGTGAGGCCACGCACCTGGGAGTGTGCTCGCACATATGGACATGCACTTTGGAAGGTATTCTGCCTCACTTGCACGCCTACTGTGCGCTCGCACACCTTGGGTGGCGTCCTGCTCGATTCTTCATTTCTCTCATTAAGTGCACGATTGTCCGTTGGTCCCCGAATACAATCCTGACTTAATCCGTGAGCTTCTACTCGGACTTCAAAGCTCCAGAATAGCTTGAATTCATTCCATAACATCTACATAGCTCGGGATCACGCTTACAAGGCATAAAACACACAATTAGTGCAAAACACTAACGATTAACGCTCCAACTCAATTAAAGTGCAATAAATTAGAGTGTGATAAGCGACTAAAACTCGAGATTATATCCTACCATCATGTACCAAGCAACACCACCAATGAGGCACTAGTCGCAACAATTGGGAAAATGGTCGAAGCTAATATGATCACTTTCAGAAGAGAAGAACTTCCCGTCGAATGCATAAGTCAGAACAAAGCCTTTCATATCACTGTCAAATATGGGGACAGAGTGGTGTCCCGAGTGATGGTCGATGGAGGTTTGGGAGTTAACATTTGTCCACTCTCTACATTACGGGAGTTGGGAATCCATCCGAGGGAAGTCAAAGAAAGCCACGTGAGGGTAACGGCCTTTAATGGTTCAAAGAAGGATGATATGGGAGAAATTTATTTGGCTTTGAAGATCGGGCCGGTTGAATTTCCCATATTATTTCAAATAATGGATATTTCTTCTTTGTACAACTTGCTGCTGAGAAGGCCCTGGATACAAATGGTAAAGGGCATCCCATCCACTATACACCAATGTATGAAATTTGAGTAGGAATGTCAGAAGATCGTGGTCCGCGGTGAGTGGGGTCACTCCGCTTATTTGGAGCATGATGTTCCATTCATTGAAGGGCTAGACATAGTTGCTTTCCATGTAGTGGAAATCATGCAGACTACTGAAATGGAAGAGGCTAAACAAAACTTATGAATGCAGTCGCCGTATAGATCCAACATGGTTATGAGGGAGATGATGAAATATTAATATAGACTGAGAACAGAGTTGGGAGCCAGGTCGGACGGGATCACATAACTAATTGAACCTAATCGACGGAAAGGAAGGGCTGGTATAGGATATCAACCTCCATTGGGAAAATCTCATACCGATAGCTCCGAGAAAAAGGTTTTGTGCCAGAGCATGCTTCAAGTCCGGGCCAGAGTTTAGTACCAGAAGATGAAATCATCGACGGGATGGGAAAGTTGTTTGTGAATATGATTGAAGAATGCTGTGGAGGGACCAACATCAAGACACCAACTATCAGGGATGCCTAACAAAGAAGAGCTGCGGAATTGGACCGCCAGTCCATCTTTGGTTCGCCGGGAGTCTTGGTAGTGTGGAACTGTAAAAGTTTTCTTTTTGAAATGCTCATGGTCAATTAAGGCATGCAGCGTGCTTGTACCTTTTTGTCATTTGCCTCTTTTGAATTCTAAAGATTCCTCTTTTGATGAAATAGAAAGATCCATTTTCTTAAAACATTTCAACTTTATTTACCGCTTCATTTATACTTAGCTTTTCCTTTCAGTATCCAAAATGCTAAAACCATGTGTTCCACAATTCTGATATGTACCAAAACCATCAAGCGCAACGACCTAGATTATGAGGAATATGATGAGAGTATGATGCCACACAATCTCCCATGAGAGATTGAACAGCTGGACAGTCAAAAAATGCCCAACCTCGAAGAAATGGAAGTGGTCAAACTTGGAAGTGAAGAAGACGTGAAATAAACTAGAATCAACATTCATCTAGAGGTCGAGCACAAGGAAAGACTGGTTGAGCTCCTCCGACAATACATTGATGTGTTCGCATGGTCATATGATGAATTGTCGGGATTAAGTACTGACATTGGTTTGCATCGACTGCCCACTGATCCTACCAGCCCACCAGTCAAGTAGCAATCCAAGAAATTTATGCCCGATTTGAGTCTACTAATAAAGGAGGAAGTAACCAAGCAGATAGAGGAGAAAGTGGTAAGGGTCACCAATTATCCCAACTGTTTGGCAAATATCGTCCCAGTACCCAAGAAAGACGGAAAGATCAGAATATGCATGGATTACCGAGATCTAAACAAAGATAGTCCAAAGGACGACTTCCCATTACCAAATATCCACATCCTCATCAACATCTACGCAAAGCATGAACTGCAGTCGTTTGTGGATTGTTTTGCTGGGTACCACAAAATCTTGATGCACGATGAAGACACGGAAAAAACAGCCTTCACCACTCCTTAGGGAGTTTACTGCTATAGAGTTATGTTGTTCGGTCTCAAGAACGCCGGCGCCACTTACATGAAGGCCATGATGACCCTTTTTCATGACATGATTCATAAGGAGATTGAAGTGTATATGGATGATGTAATCATCAAGTCTTGAAAGAGTTCATAGCGATTGGAGGATTTGAGAAAATATTTCGAACGCATGCAGAGGTACAGTTTGAAATTCAATTCGGCAAAGTGCGCGTTCGGAGTCCCTGCTGGAAAATTATTGGGCTTTATTGTAAGCATGAAAGGGATAGAACTTGACCCATCAATAATCAAGGCCATTCATGAATTTCCACCATCGAATAGTTAGAAAGATGTAATGAGTTTCCTGGGTAGATTGAATTGCATCAGTCGCTTCAGAGCCGAGTCCACAGTAATCCGTGAACCCATTTTCAAGTTGCTGAAAAAGGATGCATCCACAAAATGGACAGAAGAGTGCCAGAAAGCCATCGGCAGAATCAAGGAGTATCTGTCAAATCCATTAGTGTTCGTTCCCCCAAAACTCGGGAAGCCATTATTACTATATATGCTAGTCTTGGATAACGCCTTCGGCTGTGTGTTAGGATAGCATGACGAAACTGGGAGAAAGGAGCAGGCCATCTACTACTTAGGTAAGAAGTTCACGCCATGCGAGGCCAAGTATACTTTGATATAACGCACTTGTTGTGCTCTGACGTGGATTTCACAGAAACTTAAGGCATTACATGTCAGCATACACTACGCATC
The DNA here is from genome assembly GCA_000715115.1 of Nicotiana otophora. Lineage (NCBI taxonomy): Eukaryota > Viridiplantae > Streptophyta > Magnoliopsida > Solanales > Solanaceae > Nicotiana > Nicotiana otophora. Next base: position 187,684 of record AWOL01S0001163.1, on the reverse strand, counting down.
TGATATCTCAGCTCAAATCCCTCAAGTACATCTTCCAGAAGCTGATGCCGACCGGAAAGCTCGCTCAATGGCAAATTCTCCTCAGCTAATTTGACATTCTATACATAACTCAGAAAGCCGTCAAGGGGCAAGCTTTAGCCGATCACCTCGCAGAGAATCCAGTGGACGAGGATTATTACAGAATAATACCCTAGATGGAGAATGTTTTTCGATGGAGCAGTAAACTTTGACGGAGTCATAATTGGGGCAGTCATAATTTTGGAATCCGGACAGCACTATCCAGCATCGGCAAAGATAAGATTCCCTTGTACAAATAATATGGATGAATACGAAGCGTGCATCCTTGGGATCAGAATGGCAGTCGACATGAACTTCAATGAACTTTGGTCATAGGGGATTCTAATCTATTAATACACCAAGTCCAAGGGGAATGGTCCACAAAAAATATCAAGATCCTTCCATATCTGCACTACGTAAAAGAGTTATGTAAGAAGTTCACAAAGATTGAGTTCAAGCACGTCCCCATGATTTAGAACGATCTCGATGATGCCCTTGCAACTCTACCATCTATGATTTAGCATCCAGACAAGAACTAAATCGACCCTATCAAGGTAAAGATCATGGATCAACATGCATATTGCTTCCTTATAGATGAAGAGTGCCTACCATTAAAATTGGATAACAATTAAACTTATAATATGGTTCCAAGGACACGTGATTTCACTTAATACCAATTGATAAATATTAGGATTAATAATAGAAATAAACTATAAAATAAATCAAACCAGTTTTGAAACGGAATTGAACCCTCGAGCTAGGGTGCCCTCGAACAAATTGATACTAAAGCAGTTAAAAATAAAGCAAGATGATGAACAAGAGAGTATAAGCTAAAGAGAGAGCGCTATATTGGCTTTTTTTTATGCGAGAACAATTTATCTTACAAATGGTTAATACTCCCCTTTATATAGTAGAGGAATTCTACTTATGGTATAACTCTAATTACAGACGGAAATCCTATGATTGGGTAATTAACCATTCCTAATTTGATCCATTTTGAGATTTCCGCCATGATCTTCGCCCAATCACGAATATTTTGCCTTTTCGTTATTATGTTATCTTCGATCTTGTTCGATGCCCATCTTATTCGGTCTTGATTGCTACAAGACTCGATCCTGACAGGTACCTTGAATCCTTAACTTGATACTTTGTCCTCGTACCTCGGTCTGATCCACTACGGGACCGACCTCTGATGCAACTCCCTGGTCCCGGTCAGATAGAAAAATTGGGTGGGCTTGGTTTTAACCGTATACAGATAGTCCCCTCATTTTTTGAAGTGTAATGATAAGAAACGAATCGAGCCTTCGATTTTTACCTCGACCTGCTATGACATCACTATCATGACATAAGCAACAGAAGTGATCGAAACGTTCCGTCGGTACAGTTCCCCAAGTCATTAATGAGTGTCAATTGGTGATCGGCCACTAGTGCCTTTGAACCGTCGCCGTGAAACCAATAAATAGACCCCTTCCTCATTGATTCAAACTTTACTTTCACTTCCTTCTAATCTTCAAATCTTTTATCTCTTAAGTTCCTCCTTTTTACAAATCTTCAGGTTTTGCTCTTAATCCTTTCTCAAACGCCAAGTCCTATTATCTTTCTCTCATTTAAACTTACACAAAAATGGAAAAACATCGAAAATGGTACCACAGAAAGAAGCAGCTACATCTTCTCAACCGGCCAGTGGGAAAGCGCCGGTGGAACCCCGTCTTGAGTACTGCATTCCACGGGGGTGCGCGCTAAACTCCGATTTCAAGATCGATAAAGGCTCGTCGATTCCTGGGAGGGATACCCTAAGTAGGTAAAGAAAGGCTGCAACTGGGAGGGCAAAGAGGTGGTGATCCCAACCCTCAAAGAAGACATCACCACCCATGTAGAAGGGTTTCTAAGTGTTTACACTTACCTTTTCACACTGAGCCCCTCGACCCCATCATCGTTGATTTTTGCTGTCAATATGGAATAATCCTAGGCCAAATCCATCCTTCATTTTGGCGAATTGTTATTCTGCTCTAATTCTTCGTAAGCAAAATCGAGGGGCTCCCTTTCACCCTTGATCACCTTATCAGATTGTATAGCCCCCGCCTCTATTGAGGCGGGTTAATAAAACTCCAACGTCGGGCTACCAAAGTGTTGTTCTCAAGCATAGACGAGGACAAGGATCGAGGCTAGATGGGCCGGTTCATTCGAGTGAGGACTTTCGACCTAATCCTAGCCGAGAAGATGCCATTTCCTGTGAAATGGAACATGAATCGTAAGTACCATCTCACTGTTAGCTTCCATGTACTATTTGTTCATTTGCCTTTTCTCATCGATGTCTTTTTCCATGATGCAGCGGTCGCTTGGATGTCCCATACGATTCCCGACCTCAAGAGCTGGGTTCAAAACCTGGCCTCGACCTCTACATGCGCCGAGAGCTCATGGCACGATTTATCAAAGGGCCGATGGGAGACCAAGACTCATGGTAAGCCCACTTTTTGTGTATTTAATGATTCGAATAAAATGCCCTTCTTCTACTTATTCAAGTTTATAGCTTGGTTTCTATCCACGATGACCAACAGTTGAGAATTAGGTGAAACAAACTACAATTAACTAAGAATATACGGTTATTGACTAATGACAAACGAACAAAAGTAAGCAAGGAAGATATCAATGGGGGAAAATATGGATTTCTTGGATAGGTGGAAGATTGGTGTCTGGAATTAACTCTAGTTAATTCACTCCTAAGGTTCAAGTGAGTCTCTCGAATTCACTCAATTATTAGTTCAAATGTTCAGTAGAAACTCTCTCTCGATTAAGTCTCAACCTCAGAATATGAACCAATTTATGCTCGGTGAAGATATGCAAGAATTCGTAGTGGATTGGTCTTTAGGAGAACCTCTTTCGATTATCCTCCTAACTAGGTCTAAACATGAAGAATCAATGAATTTAACCAACAAGATAATGCAAAAACATCAGAAGTTATGCCTCTTTCGATTACATGAACATGTGACAATAGATGCAATAATTAAAGCACCCAAAACGATTCAATACATATAACTAGAGTTAATATCCACAAACAATTCTCAATGCACCAAATCCATCAATCCCTCAAGAGAATTACTCCATAGATATGGAGTAATTTATCATAAATAAGTATAAGTTAAAGAAAAACATACAACAATCAAAACTTTTGTCTTGATTGAGGATTTTCCATGTATATATACCAAGTAGGGTCGGGCCCAAACGAACACACCTTCTCCTACGCGAAATAGGACTCTTTCTGGAATAGAACGTGTGCGGCCACGCACCTGGGAGTGTGCAAGCGCATATGACCATGCACTTTGGAAGGTATTCTGCCTTACTTTCATGCCCAGTGCGCGCTCGCGCAACTGGGAGGCATCCTGCTCGATTGTTCGTTTCTTTCATTAAGTGCACGATTGTCCGTTGGTTCCCGAATACAATCCCGACTTAATCATTGAGCTTCCACTCAGACTTCAAAGCTCCAGAATAGCTTGATTGCATTCCATAACATCAACATAGCTCGGGATCACTCCTACAAGGCATAAAACACACAATTAGTGTAAAACACTAATGATTAACGCTTCAACTCAATTAAAGTACAATATATTAGAGTGTGATAAGCGACTAAAACTCAAGATTATATCATACCATCATGTACCAAGAAACACCACTAATGAGGCACTGGTCGCAACAATTGGGAAAATGGTCGAATCTAATATGATCACATTCAGAAGAGAAGAACTTCCCGTTGAATGCGTAAGTCAGAATAAAGCCTTTCATATCACTGTCAAATATAGGGTAAAAGTGGTGTCCCGAGTGCTGGTCTATGGAGGGTTGGGAGTCAACATTTGTCCACTCTCTACATTACGGGAGTTGGGAATCCATCTGAGGGAAGTCAAAGAAAGCCACGTGAGGGTAAGGGCCTTTAATGGTTCAAAGAAGGACGATATTGGAAAAATTTATTTGGCTTTGCAGATCGGGCCGGTTGAATTTCCCATATTATTTCAAGTAATGGATATTTCTTCTTCGTACAACTTGCTGCTGAGAAGGCCCTAGATACAAATGGTGGGTGGCATCTCATCCACTATACACCAATGCATGAAATTTGAGTAGTGATGGCAAGAGATCGTGGCCCACGGTGAGTGGGGTCACTCCGCTTATTTGTAGCATGATGTTCCATTCATTGAAGGGCTAGACAGAGTTGCTTTCCATGTAGTGGAAATCATGCAGACTACTGAAATGGAAGAGGCTGAACAAAACTTTGGAATTCAGTCGCCGAATAGATCCAACATGGTTATGAGGGAGATGATGAAATATTGATATAGACTAGGAACAGGGTTGGGAGCCAGGTCGGACAGGATCACATAACCAATTGAATCTAATGGGCGGAAGGGAAGGGCTAGTATAAGATATCATCCTCCGTTGGGAAAATCTCATACCAATAGCTCCGGGAAAAAGGTTTTTATGCCTGAGCATGCTTCAATTCCGGGCCAGAGTTTAGTACCAGAAGATGAATCATCGACGGGATGGGAAATTTGTTCGTGAATATGATAGAAGAATGTTGTGAAGGGACCAACATCAAGACACCAACTATCAGGGATGCCGAAGAAAGAGAAGAGTTGCGGAATTGGACCGCCAGTCCATCTTTGGTTCGCCGGGAGTCTTGGTAGTGTGGAACTGTAAAAGTTTTCTTTTTGAAAAGCTCACGGTCAATTAAGGCATGCAGCGTTCCTGTACCTTTTTGTCATTTGCCTCTTTTGAATGCTTAAGATTCCTCTTTTGATGAAATAAAAAGATCCATTTTCTTAAAACATTGCAACTTTATTTACCGCTTTATTTATACTTAGCCTTTCTTTTCAGTATCCAAAATGCTAAAACCTCGTGTTCCACAATTATGATATGTACCAAAACCATCAAGCACAACGACCTAGATTACAAGGAATATGATAAGAGTAAGATGTCACACAATCTCCCATGAGAGATCAATTAGCTGGACAGTCAGAAAATGCACAACCTCTAAGAAACGGAAGTGGTCAACCTTGGAAGTGAAGAAGACGTGAAATAAACCAGAATCAACATTCATCTAGAGGTCGAGCATAAGGAAAGACTGGTTGAGCTCCTCAGACAATACATTGATGTGTTCGCATGGTCATATGATGAATTGCGGGATTAAGTACTGACATTGGTTCGCATCGACTGCCCACTGATCCAACCAGACCACCAGTCAAGTAGAAATCCAAGAAATTTATGCCCGATTTGAGTTTGCTAATAAAGGAGGAAGTAACCAAGTAGATAGAGGAGAATATGGTAAGGGTCACCAATTATCCCAACTGTTTGGCAAATATCGTCCCAGTACCCAAGAAGGATGGAAAGATCAGAATATGCATGGATTACCGAGAACTCAACAAAGATAGTCTAAAGGACGACTTCTCTTTACCAAATATCCACATCCTCATCAACATCTACGCAAAGCATGAACTGCAGTCGTTTGTGGATTGTTTCGTTGGGTACCACAAAATCTTGATGCATGATGAAGACGCAGAAAAGACAACCTTCACCACTCCTTGGGGAGTTTACTGCTATAGATTCATGTTGTTCGGTCTCAAGAACGCCGGCGCCACTTACATGAGGGCCATGATGACCCTTTTTCATGAGATGATTCATAAGGAGATTGAAGTGTATATGGATGACGTCATTATCAAGTCTTGAAAGAGTTCACAGCAGTTGGAGGATTTGAGAAAAAATTGCGAACGCTTGCAGAGGTACAGTTTGAAATTGAATCTGGTAAAGTGCGCGTTCGGAGTCCCTGCTGGAACATTGTTGGGCTTCATTGTAAGATAGAACTAGACCTATCAATAATCAAGGCCATTCAGGAATTTCCACCACCGAATAGTTAGAAAGATGTAATGAGTTTCCTAGGTAGATTGAATTGCATCAGTCGCTTCAGAGCCGAGTCCACAGTAATTCGTGAACCCATTTTCAAGTTGCTGAAAAAGGATGCTGCTACAAAATGGACAGAAGAGTGCCAGAAAGCCATCAACAGAATCAAGGAGTATTTGTCAAATCCATTAGTGCTGGTTCCCCAAAACCCCGGTAAGCCATTATTACTATATATGCTAGTCTTGGATAACGCCTTCGGCTGTATGTTAGGATAGCATGTTGAAACTGGGAGAAAGGAGCAAGTCATCTACTACTTAAGTAAGAAGTTCACGCCATGCGAGGCCAAGTATACTTTGATATAATGCACTTTTTGTGCTCTGACGTGGATTGCCCAGAAACTTAAGGCATTACATGTCAGCATACACTACACATCTGATCTCTCAGCTCAAATCCCTCAAGTACATCTTCTAGAAGCTGATGCCGACCGAAAAGCTCGCTATATGGCAAATTCTCCTCAGCTAATTTGACATTTTATAGATAACGCAGAAGGCCGTCAAGGGGTAAGCTTTAGCCAACCACCTCGCAAATAATCCAGTGGACGAGGATTATTACAGAATCATACCATGGATGGAGAATGTTTTTCGATAGAGTAGTAAACTTTAACGAAGTCATAGTTGGGGCAGTCATAATGTTGGAATCCGGACAGCACTATCCAGCATCGGCAAAGATAAGATTCCCTTGTACAAATAATATGGCTGAATACGAAGCGTGCATCCTTGGGATCAGAATGGCAGTCGACATGAACTTTAATGAACTTTGGTCATAGGGGATTCTAATCTATTAATACACCAAGTCCAAGGGGAATGGTCCACAAAAACTATCAAGATCATTCCATATCTGCACTGCGTGCAAGGGTTATGTAAGAAGTTCACAAAGATTGAGTTCAAGCACGTCCCCGCGATTCAGAACAATCTCGGTGATGCCCTTGCAACTTTACCATCTATGATTTAGCATCCAGACAAGATATAAATCGACCCTATCAAGGTAAAGATTATAGATCAACATGCATATTGCTTCCATGTAAATAAAGAGTGCCTACCCTTAAAATTGAATAACAATTAAACTTATAATATACTTCCAAGGACACGTGATTTCACTTAACACCAATTGATAAATATGAAGATTAATAACAGAAATAAACTATAAATTAAATCGAACCAGTGGTGAAACGGAATTGAACCCTTGAGGTAGGGTGCCCTCGAACTGATTGATACTAAAGCAGTTAAAAATAAAGCAAGCTGATGAACAAGAAAGTATAAGCTAAAGAGAGAGCGTTATATTGCTTTTTGTTTTATGCGAGAACAATTTATCTTACAAATGGTTAATACTCCCCTTTATATAGTAGAGGAATTCTACTTATGGTATAACGCTAATTACAGAAGGAAATCCCGTGATTAGCTAATTAACGATTTCTAATTTGATTCGTTCCGAGATTTCCGCCATGATTTTTGACCAGTCGCGGATATTTCGCCTTTCCGTTATTATGTTATCTTCGATCTTGCTCGATGCCTGTCTTATTCGATCACGATTTCTGCTGGACTCGATCCTGACAGGTACCTCGAATACCAAACTTGATACTTTGTCCTCGTACCTCGGTCTAATCCACTACAAGACCGACCTCTGATGCAGCTCCCTAATCCCGGTCAGATAGAAAAATTGGGTGGCATCGGTTTTAACCGTATACAGATAGTCCCCTCATTTTTTGGAGTGTAATGATAAGAAATTAATCAAGCCTTCGATTTTTACCTCGACCTTCTATGACATCACTATCGTGACGTAAGCAATAAAAGTGATCGAAACGTTCTGTCGGTACAGTTCCCCAAGTCATTAATAAGTGTCAATTGGTGGTCGGCCACTAGTGCATTTGAACCATCGTCGTGAATCCAATAAATAGACCCCTTCCTCATTGATTCAAACTTTACTTTCACTTCCTTCTAATCTTCAAATATTTTATCTCTTAAGTTCCTCCTTTTTACAAGTCTTCAGGTTTTGCTATTAATCCTTTCTCAAATGCCAAGTCCTATTATCTTTCTCTTATTTAAACTTACACAAAAATGTAAAAAACATCGAAAATAGTACCATAGAAAGAAGCTGCTTCATCTTGTCAACCGACCGGCGAGAAAGCGCCGGTGGAACCCCATCATGAGGAATGCATTCCACGGGGGTGCACGCTAAACTCCGATTTCAAGATCGATAAAGGCTCATCGATTCCTGGGAGGGATACCTTAAGTAGGTAAAGAAAGGATGCAACTGGGAGGGCAAAGAGGTGGTGATCCCGACCCTCGAAGAAGACATCACCACCCATGTGGAAGGGTTTCTAAGTGTTTACACTTACCCTTTCACACTGGGCCCCTCGACCCCGTCATCATTGATTTTTGTTGTCAATATCAAATAACCCTAGGCCAAATCCAATCTTCCTTTTGGCAAATTGTTATTCTGCTCTAATTCTTCGTGAGAAAATTTGAGGGGCTCCCTTTCACCCTCGATCACCTTATCAGATTGTATAGCCCCATCCTCTATCGAGGCGGGTTAATCAAACTCCAACATCAAGCTACCAAAGTGTTGTTCTCTAGCATAGACGAGGACAAGGATCAAGGCTAGATGGGCCGGTTCATTCGAGTGAGGACTTTCGACCTAATCCCAGCCGAGAAGATGCTATTTCCTGAGAAATGGAACATGAATTGTAAGTACCGTCTCACTATTAGCTTCCATGTACTATTTGTTCCTTTGTCTTTTCTCGTCGATGTCTTTTTCCATGATGTAGCGGTCGCTTGGATGCCCCATGCGATTCCCGACCTTGAGAGCTGGGTTCGAAACCTGGCCTCGACCTCTACATGCGCCGAGAGCTCATGGCGCGATTTATCAAAGGGCCGATGGGAGACCAAGACTCATGGTAAGCCCACTTTTTCTGTATTTGATGATTCAAATAAGATGCCCTTCTTCTACTTATTCAATTTTCTTGTGTACAGGCCTGGGCAAGGATGCGGTCATGAGGCCCCTCTCTGGTGAGGGGGAGACTTCAATCCTGGCACCGAAACCGATGAAGGACAAAAAGAGGAAAAAGACCTCAACCTCCAAGGATCCAGAACCTAAGAAGACGGCAGCTCGTAAGCTGAAGAAGAACTTAGGGAAGAAGACAAAGAAGAGGAAGAAGACGACTCCGGGCTGGTGGCCCGAGTGGGGATGAGCACTGAGGCCCCAAAGGTCACTGAATCGGTGAAAGTTGCCGAGACTCCATCTCGAGATGAGGAAATCTCGGGAAAAGACTTGGGCGAAGTCCCCGAGTCATCGAGGATTGAAGATGCTTCCTGCCATAATGAGCCAACGGTGGGTACGGCTGTAGGGGCTGGTCTCGAGGCCCCTCGAGATGGAGAGAACGCCCCAAGAGATCCACTTGGGGCAATAGAAGGAGCCCATGAAAGGGAGGACCCCTTCTGTGATTACTTTACTGGGATCGAATACGCTACTAGCATGAGAGACTTGGAGGACTTGAGGAAGGACTCGGGCGAGGCATCGAGCCTTTTCAACGAAGCGCAGCAAGCTCTGAATTGGGTAAGCATTAATTCCCTTTGTTGGTATTACCATTGTGTTCATTTTTCTCTTCCTGTCTAACTTTTTTTCTTCTTTCTGCATAGGCCTTGGCAATCCATCATGAACCATTTTCAAAGTCCCGAACAGAGCCGAGCCGATGTGAGGCCGACCTCCGAGGGCTCACAGAGGAGAGAAATGCCCTTAAACTTCTTAGTGGGCAAAAAGAAGAGGAGATCAAGGATCTCCGAGCCGAGTTGGCCAAAGCTCACCAAGATTAGACCGACCTGACCGAGCAGGTAATGAAAATCTTAAAAGCTCATGGGCTCGATTTAGAAACGGTGGCTAGCATTTCAATCTCACAGCTGCAGCAAAATATCGAGAGGATTGAGCAATTTCGTGAGGAGGTTGACATGAATAAGGTGGATACCTTAGGGTGGAAAGAAAATATAGACCGCCTTGCTGCTGAAAAAGAGGCTGCTCGAGCCCAATTGTCATCGGTCGAAAGTCAGCCTTGAGGCATGAAAGAGAAGAGCTCAGCTTAGGTAAAGAAAATAGAGGAGCTCGAGGCTCGGTTGGCTTCCAAATTTGCAAAGGCCAAATCTGAAGCCGAAAAGGCAAAGGCCAAGGCAGATGCGATCGTGGCCATCTACTGGGCCGATGCTGAAGCCACTCCAAGCGAGAGAGGTAGCCGAGACCGCTCAAACTTGAGCACATTAGATTGCTGAACTCGCCAAATGCCAATCTTGGATGGAAACCCTAGTGGAGATGATGATGATGATGACGGAAGCAAGAGCGGGTCCGAGAATGGGGAGGACCTTGATGGAGAAGAAGCTGCCCCTGAGGAAAATTAGGAGAACCTTAGGCTTTTTCATTTTTGATTTTTTGTGCGCGACCCTGATCGGTCCTTTTAAATATCTTCGTATATATAAAAAAGATCTTTTTCTGTTTCATTCATACTTTATGAAAATTTTGCTCATAAGTTCAAGGCTTAGGCAACTTGACCGAAGCCGGACTAGTGTAGTCTTAATCGAATGAGTACTTTCTCGAACTCGGAGTAGGGTGACCTTTAGGTTTTAATTGAGTGAGGATGATTTCTTGAACTCAGAAATAAAATGGCCCTTTAGGCTCTTGAATTAGGCCGACACGGCCATAATAAAAAGAATAGCTTTCTCCCTCTTTTCGGCTTGAAAAATTTATTGTTTAATCATACAAAATTTGTTGTACCTTAGCATGAAATAAGGGATTTTCTCGAGAGTTCGGACGATTCCGTACCCATTAGGGTTTTTAAAGGTCGATATTATTGAGACCCTTTATTTCATAATGACTTAGCATAAAATAAAGAATTTGTTCGAGAGTTCGAATGACTTTGTACCCATTAGGGTTTTCTAGGGTCGATATTATCGAGACCCTTCGTAATTCAGCCGAGGGTAGACTTTTTAACCGGTTTATGATAATATTCGAACGCCTGTTTTATAACGAAAATCGGACGTCTCTGAACCGTGTTAATTTGGATGTAGCCTTTAGCTTTGGACTCGCCTTTTAGGCTTATTCCTCTGTTATACTTCAAACTTGTTCGAAGTACCAGTCCTCGAGTGGGGTGGTCGTGGCCTATAAAATCAAGGGTTACCTTTTTAAGGTCTTACAATCTCTAAGTTTTAGTAATTCGATCATGTCAATTTTTCTGATGGCGGTCCCCGAGTGCGGGGTCAATTGTTCGAACTTTAGTTATGACTGGCCCTTAAGCCAGTTTCCACAATAGATCACAAGCACGATATTGTAAAGTAAAACATTCTCTAAGGCATGAAATATCTAGAAAGGAAAAATACTTTTTTCAATAGATTAACATGCGTACATGTTTGCCATTAGGGCTCGAGTAATCTATATGGGCATGGTTCGTTCGACCATTTGACCCTTATAAAATTTACCTATCGAGACCTTGTCGGTAAGAAGTATTTTCCTTTTAACTATCCAAGGATGATGCCCCCCAGTATTCGAGGTTGATTGTAAAGGAGCCTCGGATACTGTTGAATTCCTCTAAGTTAGCACGAACAATGGTTGCCTCGTTAAAAACCTCGCCAGAAAAACCCATTTGGGACAAAAATCGGTCTAAGGGAAAAAGAATGCAATGCGTGCTTTCTGACCTGAGGACTTTGTGTTTGAAGAAACCTTTGATGTCTTCGATTAAACACCTGCAAATGGTTAGTATAAAATATAAACAAAAGTTGAGAAAGTCGTACCTTAGTAGTAATATTATTTGAGGAGTGATATGCTCCAATTGTTTGGTAATTGTTCGTCGTTCATCGTGCCAAGTTTGTAGGATCCCTTTCCGATGATATCGAGGACCTGATACGGTCCCTCCCAGCTCAGGTAGAGTTTTTCCTTGTTTGGGTCTCGAGTATTGAGGGTGACCTTCCTCAGAACCAAGTCCCCAATTTTAAAAGTGTCGAAGATTGGCTCTTCGATTGTAGTACCTTTCGATCCGTTGCTTCTGTGCGGCCATTAGAACGAGAGCGGCTTCCCGTTTTTCATCTAGAAATTCAAGGCTTGTATTTATAGCCTCGTGATTTGACTCTTCCGTTGCATATCGAAACCTGATGCTGGGTTCCCTGACTTCAACCGGGATCAGAGCTTCGGCACCATATACTAAAGAGAACGGTGTTGCCCCCGTACTGGATTTTGGCGTTGTTCGATAAGCCCAAAGGACTTCGGCCAATATTTCTCTCCATTTCCCCTTAGCGTCGTTCAATTTTTTCTTTAGATTTTGAATGATGGCCTTGTTTGTCGATTCGGCCTGTTCGTTCCCAATAGGATGATATGGCGTTGACAGGACCCTTTTTATTTTGTGATCTTCGAGAAACTTTGTCACTTTGCTGGCAACGAATTGCTTTCCATTGTCGCATATGATCTCGGCAGGCATCCCGAATCGGCATATAATGTGGTCCCAGATAAAATCTAATGACTTCTTTCTCTTTAAGTTTCTCGAAAGACTGTGCTTCAGCCCACTTAGAAAAATAGTCAGTCATAAACAAAAAGATTTAGCTTTACCTGGGGCCAATGGTAGAGGGCCGATGATATCCATTCCCCATTTCATAAATGTCCATGAGGATAAGACTGACTGGAGTTTCTCTTCGGGTTGGTGAATCATCGGTGCATACCATTGACATTTGTCGCACTTTCGAACAAACTCTTTTATATCCTTTTCCATATCGGCCCAATAGTATCCTGCTCTGATGACTTTGTGAACCAATGATTCGGCACCGGAATGATTTCCGCAGGTGCCCTCGTGGATTTCTTGTAGGACGTAGTCGGTATCTCCTGGTCCCAAACATATTGCTAAAGGTTCATCAAACATCCTTCAATATAGTGTTTCATCTTCGGCTAATGTGAATCGTGCGGCCTTCCTACGTAGAGTCCTCGATTCCTTAAGATCCGACGGAAGCTTCCCGTTCTTTAGGTACTCGATATATTTGTTTCTCCAATCCCAGGTCAGACTTGTGGAGTTGATTTCGGCGTGGCCTTCTTTGATTACTGACCTTGAAAGTTGTACGACAATCCCCGAGCTAATCTTATCGTCTTAGACTGATGACCCCAAATTTGTAAGGGCATCGACCTCGCTGTTTTATTCTCGAGGCACACACTGTAGTGTCTATTCTTTAAACCAATGTAGAGTCACTTGTAATTTATCCAAGTACCTCTGCATTCGATCTTCTTGAACCTCAAAGGTTCTGTTGACTTGGTTTACCACAAGCAGGAAGTTACATTTGGCCTCGATGCCCTCTGCTCCCAAACATTTAGCTATCTCGAGACCTGCAATCATGGCCTCATACTCGGCCTCATTGTTAGTTAACTTGGAGGTTTTAATACCTTGTCTAATTACATTACCCGTGGGTAGCTTCAAAACGATGCCTAGTTCGAACCTTTTCACGTTCGAAGCGTTGTCTGTGAAGAGGGTCCACACTCCCGATGATGTACTCGACTTTAACAAGAGTTCCTTTTCAACCTCGGGTATGAGGGCTGGCGTAAAGTCGGCCACGAAGTCCGCTAAAATTTGAGACTTGATGGTTGTTCGGGGTCGATACTCAATATCATACCCACTAATCTCGACAGCCCATTTGGCCAATCGGCCCGAAAGTTCGGCCTTATGAAAAACATTACGAAGGGGATAAGTAGTCACCACACAGATCGGGTGACACTGAAAATATGGTTTTAATTTCCTAGAGGCGCTTATTAGGGCAAGCGCTAATTTTTCTAAGTGTGGGCATCGGGTCTCGGCCTCACTAAAGTTTGACTAACATAGTAAACAGGAAATTGCGTACCTTGATCTTCTCGAACCAGGACCCCACTTACCGCAATTTCTGAGACTGCTAAGTACAAGCAGAGTTGCTCATCCATTTTCGGAGTATCAAGCAGTGGCGGGCTCGAGAGGTACCGCTTTAATTCTCCAAATGCTTGTTGGCATTCCGGGGTCCATGCAAAATTGTTCTTCTTTTTGAGCAGTGAGAAGAACCTGTGACTTATATCTGAACACCTCGAGATGAATCGGCCAAGGGCGGCTATGCAGCCTGTTAATCTTTGTACAGCCTTAACATTGTCCACGACTGTGATGTCTTCGATTGCCTTGATCTTATCGGTGTTGATTTTGATCCCCCGATTTGATACCATAAAGCCGAGGAACTTGCCCGAGCCGACCTCGAATGCACATTTCTCCGGGTTGAGTTTCTTGTAGTGTTCCCTTAGTATATCGAAGGTCTCCTACAAATGTGTCAAATGGTCCTCTGCTCACAGGGAATTAACTAGCATATCGTCAATATAAACCTCCATTGATTTACCTATTTGTTCTTCAAATATTCGATTTATTAAGCGTTGATAAGTGGCACCAGCATTCTTTAGTCCAAACGGCATTACATCATAACAATAAGTGCCGTACTTAGTGATGAACGAAGTCTTTTCCTGATCCTCCGAGTTCATATGTATTTGATTGTACCCGGATTAGGCATCGAGAATACAATGGATTTCGTGGCCGGCCGTGGCATGCGATCGATATTCCGCAGAGGAAAAGAGTCTTTAGGACATGCTTTGTTTAGATCTTTATAGTCTATGCACATTCTAAGTTTATTTCCCTTTTATGGTACTACGACTATGTTTGCTAACCATTCGGGATATTTTACTTCCCGAATGGATCCTCTTTTGAGAAGTTTGGCTACCTGGTCCTTGATGAATGCATGTTTTACCATGGACTGGGGCCTTCTCTTTTGTTTTACCGGGCCAAACTACGGGTCCAAGCTCAGTCGATGTGTATTGATCTGTGGCGGGATCCCTGTCATATCTAGGTGGGACCAAGCAAAACAATACATATTATTGATAATAAATTTAATGAGTTTTTCCCTGAGCTCGGGGGTTAACCCCGTACCTAGGTATACCTTTCGATCGGGTAGATGCTTGATCAGTATGACTTGCTCCAGCTCTTCGACTGTCAATTTGGTAGCGTCGGAATCCTCGGGGATTATGAAGGATCGAGGGATCCAGTAGTCACCATCCTCATCCGTTCCCTGCCTCTCCGACTGAGTCGAGGCAAGTGGCTGTGGTTTCTATTTAGCTTCCTATTTTCCTTTGGACTATGATCCCTTTGTTGACAAAAGCGCTGATACCGGTATTACTTCATCGACCGTGAACATCTCTTTGGAAACATGTTATTCCCCATACACCATTTTTACTCCATCCGGTGTTGGGAACTTCAGTATTTGGTGAAGGGTTGAGGGGACCGCCCTCATATTGTGATTTCAGGGTCTTCTGAGCAGTGCGTTGTATCTCATATCACCCTCGATCACATGGAACCTTGTTGCTTGAATAGTTCTGGCTACATTTACTGGTTGGATGATTTCACCTTTAGTTGTTGCACTCGCCATGTTGAAGCCATTGAGAATCCAAGTTGCGGGTATGATCTGATCTTGTAGGCCGAGCTGCTCCATGACCCTCGATCAAATAATATTGGCCGAGCTTCCCGGATCAATTAAAACACGTTTAACCTAAATTGTATTCATACGGATAGAGATTACCAAAGTATCATTGTGGGGTTGTGAGATCCCTTCTGTTTCCTCATCATTGAATGATAAAGTGCCTTCTGGCACATAGTCTCGAGTTCGGTTTTCCCTGGTGATTGATACTTTAGTGAGTTTGAACATGGGCCCTAGTGGAATATCGACCCCACCAATGATCATGTGAATCGCGTGTTGTGGTTCTTCCTGCTCATTTTTCCTGTTCGCATCTCTATCTTTGAAATGGTTCTTAGCTCGATCGCTCAAGAATTCTCTAAGGTGGCCCTCGTTGAATAGACGGGCCACCTCCACCCTTAGTTGTCTGCAGTCTTCGGTTTTATGACCATGTGTACCATGGTATTTGCATATTTGATTGGGGTTTCTTTGGGATGGATCGGTTTGTAGGGGTCTGGGCCATCTAGTATCTTTGATTCTCCCAATAGCTAACACAATACCTAATATGTCAATGCTGAAGTTGTATTATGATAATCGTGGTGCTTTTGTGGGATCATAATGTTTATCCAAGCCACTTTTTCCCATGAACCCTCGAAAGCTCTTTCCTCGATCGTTCCTTTGATCATTTCGGATGAGATTGTGTCCTGGGCTACTATTCCTATGATCTGCGTTGTATGGTTGATACCGATCTCTATTCGACCGGGGTTCTCTGTCGATATCCCTTTGAGTTCTGTCGACGCCTGTTTGGATAAACGGAACCGGAAGTGATCCCCAATTGATCATCCTCAACCCTGATCTTTGACTGGTACCGATTATATACATCGACCCAAGTTACTGCTGGATATTCAATTAAATTTTGCTTTAGTTGTCATGATTCCATCGAACTTTGTTCGTTCAAACCCTAAGTAAAGGCTTCAACAGCCCAATCGTCTGTGACCGGTGGTAGTTCCATGCATTCCATCTGGAACCGAGATATGAATTACCTCAGCATTTTGTTGTCTTTTTGTACCACCTTGAAGAGGTCCGACTTTCTAGTTGCAACCTTTATTGCTCTGGCATGTGCCTTTATGAAGGAGTCTGCAAGCATGGCGAAGGAATCGATAGAATTTGGCGGCAAATTGTGGTACCATATCATTGCTCCTTTCGACAAGGTTTCTCCAAATTTCTTCAGTAAAGGAAATTCAATCTCATCGTATTCCAAGTCATTCCCTTTTATTGCACACGTATAAGAAGTGACATGCTCATTAGGGTCGTTGGTCCCATGATACTTAGGAATTTCTAGCATTAGAAATTTTTTCGGAATGGGTTTCGGAGCCTAAATTGGAGGGAAAGGCTTCTGTACGAATTTCTTTGAATCCATACCCTCTAGAATCGATGGTGCCCGCGGTATTTGGTCAACCCGGGAGTTGTATGTCTCTACTTTCTTGTCATTTGCCTCGATATTCTTTTCCCCTGATTCAATCCGTTTAGTGAAACGAAATTCAACCCTCGAGCTAGGGTGCCCTCGAACTGATTGATACCAAAGCAGTTAAAAAAGAGCAAGTTGATGAACAAGAGAGTATAAGCTAAAGAGAGAGTGTTATATTGGCTTTTCTTTTATGGGAGAACAATCTATCTTACAAATGGTTCATACTCCCCTTTATATAGTATAGAAATTCTACTTATGGTATAACTCTAATTACAGAAGGAAATCCCATGATTAGCTAATTAACCGTTCCTAATTTGATCCGTTCCGAGATTTCCGCCATGAACTTCGACCAGTCACGCATATTTTTCCTTTTTGTTATTATGTTATCTTAGATCTTGCTCGATGTCTATCTTATTCGGTCTCGATTGCTGCTGGCCTCTATCCTGACAGGTACCTCAAATCCCAGACTTGATACTTTGTCCTCGTACCTCGGTCTGATCCACTACGGGGCTGACCTCCGATGCAGCTCCCTAGTCCCTGTTAGATAGAAAAATTAGGTGGGATTGGTTGTAACTGTATACAAAGAGCCAGATGGTAATCCATGATATCATGACATCCGAAAATTCCTTGCAACCAGAGAATACCGGGACAATGCTACTAATAGTAAAAAGCGAGCCCTCAAGAGATTGGCGAACCACTTTTCCTCAATGGGGAAGTCCTGTACATAAGTACCCCACATTTAGGTTTGTTGAGATGTCTAGATGCTCCCAAGGCAACAAGGTTATTGGAAGAAATACATGCAGGAACCTGCGGACCCCACATAAATGGGTTCATATTAGCCAAGAAGATCTTGAGAGTTGGATACTTTTGGATGACTATGGAAAGCGATAGTATCTGCTACGTACATCAGTGTCACCAGTGCCAGATTCATGGGGATTTCATTCGGGTTCCGCCGAACGAGTTGAATGTGATTGGTTCACCTTGGCTGTTCGCCACTTGGGGCATGGACGTGTTTGGACCCATAGAGCTAGACGCATCAAATGGACATCGCTTCATCTTGGTAGCTATCGACTACGTCACTAAATGGGTTGAAGTATCCACCTACAAGGCCGTCACAAAGAAGGTATTGGCAGATTTCGTCTGAAACAACATCGTCTACAGATTTGGAATACCAAAGTCTATCATCACTGACAATGCCGCTAACCTCAACAGCGATCTCATGAGAGATATCTGCGAGAAGTTCAGGATCGTTCATCATAACTCCACAGCCTACAGACCAAAAATGAATTGGGCAGTCGAGGCAGCCAACAAGAATATCAAGAGGATTCTACGCAAGATAGTGGACAATCACAAGCAATGGCACGAGAAACTATCTTTCACCTTACTGGGTTATCGGATCAATATGAGATCATCCACTGGGGCAACGCCATATAGTATACGGCATTGAAGCTGTGATACCCGCAGAAGTCGTGACACCATCTTTAAGGGTCATACAAGAGGCCAAGTTGGACGACGCAGAGTGGATACGGGTCAGACAGGAGCAACTAATGCTCATCTAAGAGAAACGAATGGATGTGGTATGCCATGGTCAGCTATATCAGAACAGGATAACTAGTGCATTTAACAAAAGTGTGAAGCCTTGCTAGTTCGCACAGGAGCAGTTGGCCCTGAAGAAAATCTTTCCCCACGAAGAGGAAGCCAAAGGAAAGTTCGCACCAAACTGGAAGGTCCTTAGTGGATCACCGAGTATTGTCAGGTGGAGCTCTAATCTTTGCAAAACTGGATGGAAGAATCAACACGAAGCCCATCAACTCAGATGCAATCAAGAGATACTATGTTTGAAGACAAATAGAGTCAGGTATTTGCTGTAACATAACTAAGTTCACCCTGACTTCACATAGACTCGTACATTTCATGCTTAATCTCATCATTTGTTCATATTTGGTAATCAAACTACGTCTTGACCTGATTCCATTTGGATACGTAGGCTGCCTGAGTCAGGATCGGTCATCCTCATCATATTTAATCATCATCCACGAACTACGTTCAGACCTGATTCCGTTTTGTATACGTAGGCAACCTGAAAGGGTTCGGTCATAACCTTGGGAAAACCTTTGTAATATATTAGTTTGAACTAGGATGCAGTCACAACGGCAAGCAGCTACGTCATCAAGCATCGTGAAGGATCGATGTCAATAGGACAATGTTTCAAGAAGAGACGCTTGCGTGGGGAGAACTTTTCATAACATGTCATAATCCGAAACAAAGGCATTTTTCTTAAAAACAATGTATTTTCAAAATGTTTTCTAAAATATAGTAATTTGTTCCACCTACTGAACTTCGCAGCGCAACCATATTAGAGGTCGGGGCAAACCAACATTGTTGTCAACACAAACCGACTTCCCCGCTCCCACTAAGAAGTTTTCTTTGAGTGCGGGGTAAACAGGAAGCAAGGAAGCATTGAGACCACACTGGGAAAAATGACGAATCCTCCACTTTCCCAGGATTATCTCCCTTTCTCCTTTACTTGAATTTTTTTGGTACGGCTAAGGCTAATCTTTGAATCCTTTGCAGGTACCTCGAAGTCAGACTGATGATGCGGAAAAGGCATACTAAAGATAGCAAACCACCTGCTTAAACAATCGGAGCACCTTGTACAAAACGAGTTGTCGGTTTCACCAATTGAATCCATGTATATAGCAAATCGCATGCTCAACCAATCGGAGCACCTTGTACAAAATGAGTCGTCGGCTTCACCAATTGAAGTCATGTATAGAGTAAATCGTCAGCTCAATCGATAGGAGCGCCCTGTACAAATCAAATGTCGGCTTTGCCAATCGAAACCTTGTATATAATAAAATGTTCATTCTGCCTACGGAACAATTTGCATCTCTGCTCCGTCACAATGGATGCCAGAATAGATAGTCTCAATCTATGGCCGCAACTTAGCTTCGCAGTCAAAAGTATCTATTGGGTATGCTTTTCTTTTCCTTTGCTATTACCTTGAATATTTTGATGTTTTGCTCATGCAGCTTCAGGCATGATTACGATTTATGTCAATCACTTCCAAACAGAGATTACTTTACATTTTATGAAAACCTCTCCCAACAAGCGGAGACGCACTCTACAAGTCAAGCTCTCCCAATAAGCGGAGATATTTCTCAGTGCAAAGCTCTCCCAAAAAGCAGATACGCACTCTACAAGTTAAGCTCTCCCAACAAACGGAGATAATTTTCAATGCTCCGACAACTGCGGAATAGTACACAGCCCGGCTAACACATCAAGTCAAGTGCAAGTATCCCATCATCCCGATCCCAAATAACGGCTCGTCGGCAGCCAGGCATCATCATTCATGCATCATTTACAGCACATCATAATATATTCTGCACTGCGATATATAGGTATGTGTGTATTTCATATTTTCAGGAAAAAATATTGCAACGTGGAAATCTTCCCAAGCAGTAAACCAAACTACAACGCTATGAGGGACAGCAAAGTCATTAGCGAGCCAAGGATCCAAGTTCAGGCACAAAACGACCAATGGAACTCCAAATCTTCAAATCCTTCAAATCAAGCCAAAAATTCAAGATATCATGAAGTACCCAATCCTCCGCCTCATTAAGCCCGATGTATGTAAGCAATTCAAAGCCAGAATTCGGCCCCAACTTCCCCAAATCTTCCTCATCCCTCCCTAAAAATCATGCAATCCATAATCTTCCTTAAATCCATATGCTGCCCCCAATGCATGCCTAAAGTCGGGACAAAATTAGCTTTGGTTCAATTTCTTTGCCCGAAAACTCTTTCATCATCTCCGGTCCAAGAGGGGTAGCTGTTGACGACCAATTTTGACCCTCCCTTTTTAAATTAATTTACTTGTATTTAATAATTTACAATAAATGTTTTGAAAGTATTTATTTTCAATAAATATCTATTTTTACAAATTAATTAAGTATTAGTTTTGAAATTAATCATTCAGCTTAGTAATGTGTAATTACAATGTACTTACTATTTTAATATTATTAAAATAATTTTTAAATATGCCATAGAGGTTTTATAATTAATTTAACTAATTACTTATTAAATTTGTTGATTAATTAGATTACTATGTTCAAGATTAGTGTTGCAATTCAGAAAATAAAGTATTTTATAAACAATTAATTACAATAATTAGTAGTATATTTGATATTTATAATTTACTATATTTTATTAGAAATTATTTAAGTTTAATTACATTAATTTTAAAAAGGTTTAATAATAAAGGCTACAATTGCAATTCCTCAATTAAATATAATGTGGCTACCATTTAAATCAAAGTTAGCCCAAAATTCAAGCCCAATCCGGAATTGATGCAGTCCAAACAACCTCTCCAATCCACCTTGGCAATCCATGCCACTCTCTTTAAACCAATAGCAGTGCGCCATGTCACCCGGTTCCAACACACAAAAGAAGCACAACTTATCTAAGCCGTTCATTTTTTGGATCAACGGGTCACGATTTGTCTCCATTTTCTCTTTAAATGAAACCACTCATCATATTTAATCATAGTCGTTGAATCACAAGAATCCAACGGCCATCAAAATTCCTCAATAAAACATTTAAACCCAGAATTATCAGGACCGTCGATTTAAAAGATCAACGGCCCAGATCTTTTCTCCTATCCTTATCCCTAAAGACGACCTCCCAAAATCATTTCTCCCTTGACCCAGCCACCTTCTTTCCCTAAACTCTCTCTTTTCTCCTATCCGTCTCTAACCCATCAATCCTAAATTCATGTACAAATTTGTGCAAGGTCACACGAATCAAGCCCCAAACGCTCAATCTGCCTCCCTATCCGCGAATCTCGCTGCTATTGTTCTCTTTCAATCACAGGAATTCAAACGCCCAATTGTGAAACCTTAAGCTCAAAACACCGTTAATCTAATTTCTTCCTTGTTCTTTAAAATCAAACTTACAGAACCACTTATCTTATCCTTGGGCTATAAAGCATGTTGTTTTCATTTCATTTCACCAATATAATTTCACTCAGGTAAAATACATCTCTGTTTTCATCTCTGTTTCACCTGATTTTACTCGATTTGCTTGCATCATCTAGTGGTCGTCATTCTCTAGTACCATTACCTGAATCTGCTAAAACCCTGAGGTTCAATGGCCACTATAAATAGGAGCCTTAAATTCTAACACCAATAAGACCTAACCTAACAAGAATCAAAATCTTATACGAATTAATGATTTAGGAGACTAGGTTTCTTTTCTGATTCATTTTTATTCTCTTCTATTTCCGATTTCCTTCCCTGTTCAAGAGTTTAAAACTTTGATTCTCATACGGCTAAGTTAAAATCCTATCTGGTTTGCTGCTTAAGAAGAGGTCATTACACCTCCATCCTTTCTCTTTTAATTGCTTCATTCAAAAATCATGAACGTATTATTGTGTTCTTGTTAACTGCTTTGTTTATAATGTTTATTCAGCCCTTAATAACTTATTTTTGTTCACTATGACCTGTTAATAATCTATGATAGGCTATTGTATTTGTTTAATGTTAACTAGGTAGCTGTATGACAAGGTGGGTTGCTCTGATGGTAAGCACCATCCACTTCCAACCAAGAGGTTGTGAGTTCGAGTCACCCCAAGAGCAAGGTGGGGAGTTTCTTGGAGGGAAGGATGCCGAGGGTCATTTGGAAACAGCCTCTCTACCCCAGGGTAGGGGTAAGGTCTGCGTACACACTACCCTCCCCAGACCCCACTAGTGGGATTATACT
Organism: Nicotiana otophora; assembly: GCA_000715115.1. Classification (NCBI taxonomy): domain Eukaryota; kingdom Viridiplantae; phylum Streptophyta; class Magnoliopsida; order Solanales; family Solanaceae; genus Nicotiana; species Nicotiana otophora. The sequence goes on along the minus strand of AWOL01S0001163.1, from coordinate 165,001 downwards.
GGGTTGTTGTTGTTTTGTTGTAGGTAGCTGTATGACTTTACTGACTTTAATTTCTGTATTAAACAGCTTATGTGTTTAAGTTGTTTAACCTGATGATTTCTCACATTTTTGCCTAAAACCTCAGACCTTGGTTTAATGTTCTGTTATGATAATCATGTTACATTTTGAATTATGTTAATGTCTTGTTGAAACTTTCATAATCTTCATGTTGCATTTTGAGTTTTGTTCCACCTAATGCTCTGTTATGACCTTCATGCTCATCATGTTGTATTCTGAATTCTATTCCACTTGATATTTTATTATAAGTCCTCTTGGCTCATTATGTTATGTTCTTCTAAATTCTGTACTTAGATTCTATTATGGTCATCATGCTTAACATGCAACAACCTTCTAAGTTCTGCTATCCTACTTAGGTTCTTCTGTTCATCATGCCATATCCTTGTGTTCTATCATGCTATACTTAGGATTGTTACTGTAGTCTCCATGTTTAACATGCCATGTCCTTTAGGTTTTGTCATTCTAAACATGGGATGTTATCATATGGTTTTAGCTAGGGTATATATGGAATGCATAGGACAACCCTACCTCACTAGGTTAAGACTTATGAGACCTAAGTGCTAAAAATGCTTTCATGAATATTTATTAGCCCTTAAGTATCATTTGAACCTTCATTATGAATGCTTTTCATTCATACCCAACTGGTAGCCTATAAATAGTCCTACTGGGATGGATTCTCCTTTGAATGTCATTACTATTTGTCATGATCAGTCTATCTTTTGTGAGTCAAGCTATAGTTGTGCCCTGTTCATTATTTCTGTAATCTGAATATAACTTCATCATGTTTAGATATTCAATCGAGCATGTGTAGCTAATTTGATTTTGTTAAGTGTGATGTCTCCCCTATCCTTAACCCCTAATGATACTTATAACCAGATTCTTCAATATTTGGGATTCATCATGTCTTGTGAAGTCATAATCTTGACTAAAATCTCTGTGTGTGCGGGAGTTTGGTATGAGCTTTGTTTATCTTCCATGACATCCCATATTGAACATTGTTTTAAACATATATTCAGTCTTTGTCTTTCCTTTGTTATTCTCAATTGAAGCTAGTGTAAGGGAAACCTTTTACTGTTATTTGGTTGAAAATAATAGCCTGCTTGGGTCACTGCCTGAATCTGTATTAATGATCTCAAGTGAATAAAGTAATGTCATTAGCCTAAGTGCGTGCTCATTTGTGATCAATGTTAAGGCATATGTCTATGTAACCTAAAACTGTTAAAATTCCAAACTATGTGCCTTATTTGTCTGTGAGATGTGTGATTTCTATTGTCCAATTTTCAGCAATAACAGCATAAGTATTCTTGTTGTCAGATGTGCCTAGAAGTTTGATTTTCAAAACCCATTCATATGTGTGATTCTTTTATTTAATGCTAAAGTATAGAGATTGTTCTATGTGTCCATTTCTCTGTTATTCTGCTAAGGAAAGTAGGCTCATGTGGTAGGAAATGTCCTAGTGGTTGGTTTGCATTGAGAAGGCCTCTTTGGCATTCAAACCTATAGGGAAGAGTTAGTCGTTAGCGGTTAAAGGTATTTGGGAGTAGAGTTTAACTCTAGGTTGTGATGCTCTCCCCGGCACAAGCATTGTCCAGGGCCTTGAGACCCTTGGTAACTTTGCAGTGTTGGGGGATTCAAAGGGGGCATCATCTTTGAGAAGAACTCTCTCCTTAGCCTTTAAATCCTTGACACTAATTACTCTCTTTGGGTTAGGTGTTTAATGGCAATGAAAGGTATTCAATGTGAATCAATCACTATACACGACCTCCACATTAGCATGATTCCCTTAGCATTTAGGTGTTGTTAGTGATCTCTTCTTTTAATCTTTGCTTAGTATGGTTTCTTTAAGCATTCGAACACTATCAGTGATTGGTTTAGTCTTTTATTGAGCATGTACAAATGATTTGGGCCTGCTGAGTTCTTCAAGAACTCAGGCCCAAGTCCAGCTCTACTGCGGTCCAAGTGTCTGCCTTCACTCGTCATTTGCTACTGCTGGGCCTGTCCTTTGAGGCCCAAACCTCCTAGAGTCACTCCTTTCCTTTTACCTATTTATTTACTCTTTTTCCATTCCTTTGTTTGTACTATGTCATTGCTCGTTGTTGTTTCCTATTTGTTATCTCTCATTATGCATGTGACAAGTATATCTATTGGATTGAATGTTTATCCTTATCTTTTAATTCATAGAATGATTTAGGCAAGGCTAAAGAATTAGAATTTAAATAGAAGCCTTAGTTAGAAATTAATTTCATATCCGCTAATCATAAGTTGTTATTAATTTGTCAAGATTTACTAACTTTTTTATTAAAGTTTTTTGAAGCCCAAAGGCAGCCGTCCCTCTTGTTTTTTAAATCAGAATCATCGCGGTTTAATCTTCCAAAAGGAATCAGCTATTTCGAAAATACTAAGGTGTTGTTGCACTAAAACAAAGGGTTTTCAAACGGTTTTCTACTTCAAAACCAAGGTACATCTTAGAATCATTTGCATAACGCTCTTTTACCACGTTAGAATGACCCGAACCACCATGATTTAGGACACAAAAGGCTTTAACTTGATTTCCTTTTCATACATACACAAACGTTTCCATCTTTCAAAGTTTTCTTTTTAAGCTTATATATACTAACACTAATTTCCAAAAGAATTTGCTTTGTATCCATCTTCTTTAAACCACACTTCCCTTTGTAGAAATTATGTCCTAATATATGGTAAGCTTTACCCTTAGAACACTAGTTAAGGCATAGTACAAATAATAATTTCAAATCTACTCTAAGTCCTATGGAGCGACCTCAGGTAGATTTTATGGAGTGCCTAACACCTTTTCTTTAGAAGAACAAGAACCCTTACCCATGATCTCACTGGTTAGTAGACCAATAAAGAATATAACCTTTAGTAATTAAATAGGTACCCTAGTATACCTTTAAATATTATGTGGCGACTCTCATTAATCAACAACAGAGAAACCACAAGTTGAATCATATCTTGAATAGTGCAAAATAGGGTGCAAGACCCAGCTCCGCAAACGCGAAGGCCAAAACCTTTTGCCTCGGAAATGCACCTCCTTCAATCACGAACATCTCCTCCCGATCGCGAAGAGTAACTCACCAAACCAGGTTAGGGTCGCGGACACGGAGACCAACCACATCACACCCAACGCGATCGCATTGCCTTCTCGTGATAGTAAAGCATAAATTCTTCCCCAGATCCAACAACCCTTCGCAATCGCGATACCTCCTACGCGATCGTGAAGCACACGCCTGACACAAGATACCAGCAATTGTAAAACAAAGGGAAATGGTTTGAAACCATCCTAAAACATACTTGAGGCCCCCCGGACCCCATCTAATCATACCAACCAGTCCTAATACCTTATCCAAAGGCTCGAAATGCCATAAATAACATCAAAACTATGAATCGATGATCAAAATCTTTCTTTTAACTTTAAAACCTTCAGACTTCGTTGAACAGGTCCGAATCACACTTAGACATACCGAACCACGACCAAAATTCACACACAAGTTCTGATCAACTAAATGAACCTATCCAAGGTCTTGGAACACCGCCCGAAGTCTGATAAAACCAAAGTCCACTCTAAGTCAAACTTAGTAAATGCAAAACCTTAAAAATACAAACTTCTGATATTAAGCGCACAAACTCTCCCGAAACATCTGATACTCAATCCGAACATACGACCAAGTCCAAAATCACCTTACGAACCTATAGGAACCTTCAAATCCCAATTCCGAGATCGTTTACTGAAAAGTCAAACCTTGGTCAACTCTACTAACTTAAAGTTTCTAAATTGAGAATTTCCTTCCAAATCAACTCCGAACTTTGAAGTGAAGCTACTCAAGGTCTCAAACCGCCAAACGACATGCTAGTGCTTTAAACGATCGGTCGGGTCGTTACATTCTCTCCCACATAAACTTATGTTCATCCTCGAACGTCCCAAGGACCATTCCACTGTTTCCAAAATCACTGCATAACTCCTCGTCCACCTACACCTGCCACCACATGAGCACATTTGCTCAACCCAGACTGAGGATGCTTCCGGCTACCTTAGCCCACAAGCCTTAGAACCAAATTCCAACATCCAAAATTTCCCACAAGGTCTGATCTTTGCATACGTACGCTGCATCAAACTCCACAAGTTGTACCAAACATACACATACACTAAGTCGTAACCACACAATGCATTGCATAATTCATATGCCCATAGTAATATCTTCCAACCACACTAGTTGCAATTTCTGAACCAAGCATCGGTAATACACCTCCTGACACATGAAGTCCCTATTCCAACCCTTGATATACTGCAATGATGAAAGAGATATACAGAATCTCATAACAACCCATCAAACCAACAAATCATGGGGCTCTTCCGCCTGACAAGAACCATTGCCAAATTCTGATCAGATTTACGCAATCCTCTCTCTAAACATACATTATACAAATACAATTGCGCTGATTCCAGGCCCAACAACCTCGTCTCACCCAGTACAAGCTGCCCGGTCAACAAGCCATATAAAAAATCATCTAACATCACATACGACATCATCAATGTGCCAACAGGCACAACTCGAATATGACCAATTGGAAAAGCGAACCCCGAGTACAGAACCATCCAGCCCGCATAATGAATAAAACAATCAAACCAATGCTATGAACCTATATCAGAGATGAGAAAGAAAATACACAAAATAAGTATAAGGAATCGTACCCAATATTGCATTGTTGCGGCGTGCAACCCGATCCGCACAAGATACCATTGCAGCGTAAAACTCGATCCAAACATCATACTCGTAGAGGTGTGCCACCCGATCCAAACATAACAATCAATAAGGAAATACCCCTCGACCCAAAATGCTCATACCCACTAAACATATGTATATCAACCGCAAGCACACCAAGTGCATAAACATAACCCTGGGAAGACGGATAGCATCATGCGCTACAAATAGCCAAGCACGACTAAGGTGCAATAAACATCCAACATCTCGAGAGCCATCTCGCTCATATAACACCACAAGCCTTCACAGGACCACGACATGCATGTGAATAATCAAGCCGCCTCACAACCTGCATGGCATAAAAGAGTAATATATGAAATAGATGATGACATGAATAACATACACCATGCCCGAAAACTCATCCATAACAAATGTTGTGTTGTATAAACATATTCGATCTGGTTAGAATCTACCTTCATATTAGGCTCACCAATGGACCTCCAAACCGATTCCGAAAATATCAAAATAGGTAAGTATCCTTTCAGGATTCACAATGACCAATTCATGACACATACAAACAACCATCAAATCGTGAACAAACTTCCACAATTTGCAACCACAGGAATAGTGTGTCTCTCAGACATAAACTCTCCAGTCCGCGACAGTACCAGAATATTCGTACCTGACCTCAATCTCTACTACTTATATGACTGATATGTCACACCTACATAATCATCCCATGGGAGATACCCCCACAACCTTTGCACCAAATGACAAAATCTGAATATCGATAGCTACCAACCATGCTATTTCTGCAGTGATGCTCAAGCATCCGCACATCAATACACAACGCCTCTTCCACGGAACACACCAATCTCAGGCGACACAAAAGTAGTGCTAGTATACTCTAAACATCTGAATTCTCCCCCACTTCTCTGAGCTCGTGGCATTCCTGTCAAAACAGAACCACAGCCTTGATCCTTTAACCCCAATCCCATACCGCTCACTACACCTATCATGTTGTTATGCCAGAGTACAATAATTTCATCATAACTCCCAAACCACCAGTAGAATAAACATTTCATCGGCTAGAAACCTTTCACTTAACTTATTTCAAAAGAAAAATTGCAACAAGCAACCAACTTCTCATAACTGCAGAAAACCAAATCTCAAGTCATGGTCGAAACTGTCATAAACTCTCGAGGACCAATCTGCACATAACCAAACAATAAAAATTGGATCCCTACAATCAACCAAATTACAGAGACTTCCTAGCCCGCAAGTACGGCCAAAAAACACCTAAAAGCCTTATCGCACCGAAGGAACCGATTATTTCCTTTACCATGTTGATCCAAACTATTACTAAATTGACTCAACTTTTTCTAATTTACTCTTGATTTGCCATAGAAGCAATATTTCTTTTCCAACACATAATGGACCTCAATCAACACTCTTCAAGACTGACCACATATCACGAGACCACGTTGTCTGAATAAACATAAGCCATTTTTATACCCTCTCATGTGCTCAATAGTACTTCCAACTACTACACCCGTTCCAATGAGACATTTTTGCGAATTCAAAATTGTTTCTACCATCTTTCTAACACTGCACCGCAGACCCAGTGGCATTCATAAAAATACTCTAAGACACTTTTACAACCAACTGCAATACTCCATTCTTTAGCCACGCAATGAACCCGAAAATCCTTAGGTATCACACTTTAAATTCTTGAATACACTAGAACCATAACTGAGAGTCACCCACTATAAACCAGTCCCAATAATATAACCAAACACCTAGTGCTCCGTTAGCACACGAATACTCCAAGGAAGCAGCCGAACAAATCATTTCCCTAGCGCATTACATCCACAAATAAATATCCAATCTGAGTCATTCCACAACCTTCTCACACCAATAAGCTGAAATGTAGCACATATCCATAAAGTTCCTTGCTCGAATTACACCTATTGTTCTCTTCCTCAATCATAACTAATCCACCAATGTACTGATAAACAGAAACTGCAAGGACACATAACCATGTGACCTAATAATCAACAGTAGGCTCCCCCACTTGGCGTTCAGCCACAATCACAAAATCCAAGGACCTACAATGACCTCCTCCTAGCTACCATGATTTACCATTACTCAGCAAAATTCCTCACAAGCTCTTTGTAACACCCCAAAAAATTTCAAAGTACTTAAGTGTAAGGCCTGGTAAATTTTGCAAAGAAAATAATGTTTCATGGTGCCAGACTAGGCTTACATGTTTGAGGATTATAGAAATTATTCTGGGTTGAACAATGCACAGAAAAATAAAGGAAAAGTTTTGCCGGAAAAATGTGTTTATGCGGTCCATTATGCGACCGCATAATCACTCTGCGGGCCGCATAATGGCCGCAGAAGTGAGCAGGAGAGGGCTATTCTGGAAGAAGCTATGCGGTCGACTATGCGACAGCATAACTGTTATGCGGTGCATTATGCGACCGCATAATGGTCACTATGCGGACCACATAGTGACCGCATACACAGGCAGTTCTTTTGGCTATTTGTAACCAATTATGCGACCGATATGCAGTCTGCATAACCATTATGCGGTCGCATATGCGACCGCAGAACCTATTCCGGAGCTTCATTTTTGGCTTTTTAAAACCCGACCCTACTTTGTTAAATACATGTTTTGGGCCATTTTTGAGATATAATCTAACATTTTAGAGTGAGAGAAGGTGCCCTAGAGTGAGAAGGTGTTATCCAATAATTGTTCTTCAATTCTTGCCCAAGTTTTGGAAGATTGAGAAGGGAAACTCACTAGGTCTTCATCCTAGAGGTAAGATTCTACACCCTAACCCTCAATTTCGGAATTTTATGTGGAAATGGATAATAAGCAAGATAATTTCTGGGAAAGAGGGTTGGTTATCTTACATGCATGTATTATCAAAGGGTGTAGAAAGATTGTTGAGCTAAAAATGGTGAAGGTTGGGCTGTGGGATGATGGAATCCTCCATAAAAGGACCTTGAACCTTAATGCATACCTAGTGTTTGATAAAATGCTCAAATGAGCTAGAACCATAATCATCTTCCTAATTATGGTTCAATTTGTTATATTTCTAAAATAGATTGAAGTTGCTAAGAATTCCAAAACGCTTTAGAGTTTAAGGAAGATCAATTGAGTTATGTTGGATAAACTCTTCTTTAAGAGTTGGAATTCTCATTATCCTTGTGAGTTCCGAGATGTTGATTATAAATTGAGTATTCCGATAAGTTTTGTGATGAAGATATATGTTTAATTTGTATTTCAAATGCTCTTATCATATTGCATTATAAATTGAGGATGTGTCCCAAACTATGGATTACGTATCCACATATTATAATTTCTAGTCGTGATTTATGTGAAAGGTATTATGCCAAGTTGTGTAGAGATTGTGATTGTAATACACCTTCACCCGCATACATTGGGGTGAGGCGGCATGACCACTTTGTGTGGGGATTATGGTATAGAGATTGTGATTGTGATACACCTCCACCCACATATATATTAAGGTGAGGCGGCATGACCGCTTTGTGTAGGGATTATGATATTGTGGGACTGCACCTCCACCCGCTTACATTGGGGTGAGGCGGTACGACCGCTTTGTGTATAGTTTTGGTATTGTTGTGGCACCACCACCAGTATACATTGGGGTGAGGCGGCATAGCCTCTTTGTGTAATTGCTTAGTATTGTGGTTATATATCCACCCGCATACATTGGGGTGAGGCGGCATAGCCTCTTTGTGTAATTGCTTAGTATTGTGGTTATATATCCACCCGCATACATTGGGGTGAGGCGGCATAGCCTCTTTGTGTAATTGCTTAGTATTGTGGTTATATATCCACCCGCATACATTGGGGTGAGGCGGCAGGGCTGCTTGATTAGAGTTGTGGTATTGTACGTACACCTCCACCCTCATACATTGGGTAAGGCGGCGGGGCCGCTTTGTGTGAAGATGGTTACATAGGATCTCATCGTAAATCCTATAAATGTTGTTGATAGCTTTTAATGAGTTTGCTATGGTTGAGAAAGTTATCTATATTATTCTATTGCCGCACTGGTTCATCATAATTATCTTGTATTTCTAAATTCTTAAATTGGTGTTTAGTTTTCATACTAGTACTATTCGACGGTACTAACGTCCCTTTTGCCGAGGGCGCTGCATCTTTAAATGAATGCAGGTGGTTCCACAGCAGGAGATATTGATCAGTGATAGCAGTACACCTTCTTCTCAGCTGACTTGGTGAGTCCCACTTCATCCTGGGGTCATGTATCTTTTGATCTTTATGTATTATGGTTGAGGTATAGCCGGGGCCTTGTTGCCGGCATTATCATTGTACTCTTCTTTATCTATAGAGGCTCTGAAGACATAGTGTGGGTTGTGTATTGGTGTTGGGGAAAGACAAACTATGTTATGTTGTGGTTGTATTACTTGTCCATTTGAGACTTTAAAAATGATGAAACTATTGGTAAGAAATTGGTAATTGCAGACATGACCACTTTATTGTTTAATTAAGGAAAACATATATTCTCTTTATTCATGAATGAGTTTGGGTAGAAGGAATCTAATAGGCTTGCTCGTTCGGGTTCACTCGATTTTTGGGGCGTGACACTCTTGTTGCACTAACCCTAACACATCTTGAATTATCAGCTACCAATGCACACTCGACCTCCTGACAGTTGCACCATCTTCTTCAAGTGATCCAAGCCCCACATTGTGGTACATGCATCCCATTGGATCGAAGGCAGAACTCTTCATAGGAATTTCATCCGAAATCACACAACTCGTAACCTTCTCACTGAAGATAGCCCACCTGCATAACCCCATATTAACATCTTCCAACAACACTGCTATGGTTATTACTGCTATGAAATAAGTTAGTCCTCCAGAGTCCACACTCGTCCACCAGCTGTGAGAATCTGTTCATTCTATTAACATTTATTAAAGGTCCAACAATCTGTTTAAAGCTCGAAGCTATATTCCATCCCAAAACAACAATCAAGCATTCCCATTTCTATAAATTCTAGGCAAACTCTTTTCATCAAATTCAAACTTCCTAAGTACAGAAACCACCACTCCAAACGAAATAGGCAAACTTAGTCATTTGTGCACTATGACCAAATTTCTCTAAGCTTCCTCAACGCATGTGGCTATCCTACCACAAAATTCATACGATACGCTACCACTCCCACTCCCTTTAAACCATCTTCCTAAGAAAACTAGTCAATTTCTGTTGCTCGTACTTGACCTGCTAGCAATTCAACCGCCGTGAGACATATCCAGCCATGTCCATTCTCATCATCCGCCTCCGATCATGTCGCCATAAATCACGATCCATCTCCGTAGCACCCGAACAAATAGATTACCATCAACTATAAGCCTCCTTATACACCATCTCCCTTGAGCCATCAACATTGGAAACATCGATTTGACCCTAAAGTCGCAATACACCACCTCCTCTGATGCCCACTACTTAGGCACCATTTCACAATGATGTGCCTCGAAGGCAATCAAATGAAGACCATCATACCGACAAACTTTCATGCGTTCAAACATGGACGACGACACCACAACATAAACAAGAATTCTACAATGTTCGAAAATATCCAACCTCGCGACTCCGTCAACCAATGCCTGAACATCCATAGTCCAATTGCCTCTCCTCCGCTGGAATTAAATACCGAATCTCCCAATCATGAACCAAATAATCCTCATCCCGAATCGTTCATTCTGTAACACATAAGTAGACACCCCACCATTTACACCAACACTACGCGATAATAATGCATGAACATCACAATACAACATTTATAGCCCTGAACACAAGGGCAACACCAACACTGGGCTAGAACAATTAGACAACCCTCTACAAGGCCATGATAATAGTCCACCCACATACGCAGGGAAAGACATCCTACAGCACACATGTAGCATCTCCACAACTCATCGGTGCCCAACTGATATCGAATGCTTGACATCATGTATGAATGAGTAGGAAGGAAATGAATACATAGGCTTCAACTAAAATCACTTCGCACGACAAGGAATCAAGAAAGAAAAGTTCTCCTAATAGCCATGTAGCCTCTCGAAGATAGGTACAGGCATATTCGTACCGATCCGCGAGACTCTACTAGACTTGCTCATGACATGTGAGACCTAAGTGAACCTAGTGCTCTGATACAAAGCTGTCACGACCCAAAAATCACTGTAAGCCATGGTGGCACCCAACGCTACCATTAGGCACACCAGCAATTAACCAACACATAAATAGCTAATCCAAAAATGCTTTTCGAAACAATTAAAGAAATAAAGAGTGGAAATCATTCATTTTTATAAGAATATAAATATTATTATTTTTAAATGTGCGAATGAGGCCAAAAAATATAAACTGGGAAACCATAGCGGAATACAACCAAAAGCAGAAATCTAAATCCCCAAAACCTACTGTCACAAGTGCATAAGCATCTACAAGAATATACAATACTATTACAACAACTTTCTAGAATAGGAATCAGATAGAATAATATAAATGGATAGGACGAGGGCTCTGTGTACTGCGGATCGTAACATAGAGCGCAACTCACCACAAAGTCTCCTTAGCAACTGCGTCTATACGCCCAGATGATCATCAAAAGTACCTGTCTCAATTCATAATTAGTGCAAAAGTCAAGTATGAGAACATAAATCAATGCCTACCTAGTAAGTATCTATCCTAACCCCAAAAAAGTAGTGATGAGTGGTCGATATCGACACTTACTACTGATCCAATAAATAAAGAATAATAAAATTAAACATGTATGAGGCATGGAAAGTAATACAATGAAACCAGATATAGGTACATAATACGATCCTTAACTGAAGCGTAAACACAAAATCCTCAAATACCAGATACTTCCTCAAATGGAATACATACTGCTCAACACCAAATAAAGGTCACATCTCAAGTCAGGAAGACCCATAAGTACGTTGACTCCTTATCAAATATTTTGCATGATTCTGCAGAGGCAAACGGCCTGATCCCAAAAGAGTAATGGCACGATTTCCTATCATGGCGTATGCCCCGATCCCATAATAATTGTGTGCACTACCGAGGGTCGACCAGCCCGAACCATAGATGCATCTCATAATACTTCCGAGATCGTACGGACTGATCCATCATAGTACTGCTGAGGCATTTAGCCCGATCCCATAAGAATAGTGAGACTTTGATGGATCACTGGCCCAACTTACGAATATATGTGTGAGTTATGAAATTCAAGAAAACTTTCAGACAAGCACGCACGACAAGGGAGATGTCTGTAAAAAAAGAAGTATATTTTTCGCGACTAATCAAGTAGTGCGTCAAGTACTACAATAGCAAGTTCAATACTCTATACAAGTCTAGTCTCAGTCTAAAATATAACTTAAGGCATTTAATCAAGCAAGAATAACTAAAATAATGCAAATAAAACATCTCGTGAGTCTAATTATACCCGAACCTAATCCGATTCTTAGCATACGAACGAACACTCGTCCCCTCATACGTGTGTAGCTCCCACAACATGTAGCACATAATGATTATAACACCTACGGGGTAAAATCCTCCTCACAAATTCGCCTTCTGAAGCTCACCTCGCACTAGGCGGGCCATATGAAAAAAGCACCCTACTGGGTGAAACTGGTCAATGAAAACTCAACCATGAACTGGAAGTAATAGCTCGTTAAACCCAAGAAGCTTCGAATCACTGTAGCTGATGTAGGTCTAGGCTAGTTCTGAACTACCTCAATCTTCTTAGGATCCACCTTAATACACTCGGAAGATACAACATGGCCCAAAAAGGCAACTGAGTCAAACTAGAACGCACACTTTGAAAACTTGGCATGTAACTGATGATCCCTCAGAGTTTGAAGTATGATTCGCAGATGTTGCTCATGTTCCTCTCGGCTATGGGAGTAAACCAAAATATCATTAATGACGACGATCACGAAGGAATCCAAATAAGGCTTGAACACCCGGTTCATCAAATCCATAAGGGCTGATGGAGCATTAGTCAAGCCAAATGACATCACCATGAACTCGTAATGACCATAACGAGTCCAAAAGGCAATTTTAAGGACATCTGATGCCCTAATCTTCACCTGATGGTAGCCAGACTTCAAATCAATCTTGAAAAACACCTTGTCACCCTGAAGCTAGTCAAATAAGTCATCAATCCTTGGCAACAGATACTTGATCTTGATAGAAACCTTGTTCAATTGTTGATAATCTATGCACATCCGCATCGATTCATCCTCCTTCTTCACAAACAACAGCGGTACACCCCAAGGCTAAACACTTGGTCTAAATAATCCCTTACCAAGCAAATCCTATAATTATTCCTTCAATTCGCTCAACTCAACTGGGGCCATACGGTATGGTGGAATAAAATAGGTTGAGTTCCCGGAAACAAGTCAATGCAAAAGTCAATATCTTTGTCGGGTGACATGCCCAGCAAGTTTATAGGAAACACCTCTGGGAACTCACGCACAACTGGAACTTAGTCCATGGACGGAACCTTCACACTAGAATCATGGATATAAGACAAATACACCAAACACCCCTTCTCGACCATACATGGAGCCTTCACGTATGAAATGACCCTAACGTGGAATGACCAGGAGTCCCTCTCCACTCCAATCGAGGCAACCCTGGCATGTCTAATGTCACAGTCTTGGCGTGACAATCCAAAATAGCATGATATGGTGACAACCAATACATGCCTAAAATCACCTCAAAATTTACCATATCAAGTAATAGAAGGTCAACCCTAGTCTTATAACTCTTGATAGTGACCAAACAAGAGCGATAAACTCGGTCCACTATAATAGAATCTCCAACGGTCATGGACACATAAACAGGAGCACTCAAAGAATCACGAGTCATATCCAAATATGAAGCAAAATAGGATGACACATACGAATAAATGGAATTCGGATAAAATAAAATTGATGCATCTATATGGAAAACCTGAACAATACCTGTGATGACCGCATCAGATGACTTTGCCTCAGGTCTAGCAGAGAATACATAGCAACGGGTTTAAGCCCCACCAATCTGACCTCCCCATCTCAGATGACCTCTCATTGATTGGTCTCCACCTCTAGCAAGTGACCTCTACCTCTGGTTGCTTGACCCCCGCCTCTAGCCGACTGAGCAGGCGGTGGGCAATCGATGCCCATGGCATGAGTACCGGACTGTGGCATACTGCTCTGAAGTCTGAGACAATACTTCCCGATGTGACCCATACTTCCACACTTAAATAACTCTTTTTACTAATGTGGCTGATGAATCTAGGACTGACCCTGATGGTCCGGATAACCACTGTGATAGCTCTGAATCGGTGGTGCACTGATGGGATATGAAGGTGCACTGTAGGCTAGTTTCTCAGCATGAAACCCATAAGAACCACGACTGCTTGAAGCACCATGTGATGCTTGAAGCGCTGACTAAACTGGCCTGATAGGATGAACACTACCAAATGAACCCCTGCCTCTAGATGAGGCACCACTAAAATAAACAAATTGACGAGGCCTCTTCTCAGATGCCGCCTCTCAACCCTGACCATGAATCCTCTCAATCCGCCTAGCGATCTCCACAACTCGAGTGAAAGAAATATCATCCTCGGTCTCCTTGGCCATCTGTAGCCTATTGTCGTAAGTAAGGCCGTCTATAAATCTTCTCACCCTCTCCCTCCCAATAGGGATCAAGATAACTGGATTGTGAGATAAATCCACAAATCTAGTCTCATGTTGGGTAACATTCATGCTACCCTGCTAGAGGCACTCAAACTAACAGCGGAAGTCCTCTCTCTAAGTAAAGGGGATGAACTTCTCCATGAATAGCTGTGAGAACTGAGCCCAAGTGAGAGGAGGTAAACCTGATGGTCTACTTCAAACATACTCTTGCCACCACCTCTTGGCAAAACCGTACATCTGAAACACTACGAAGTTGATTCCATTGGACTCCACTATACCCATGTTATGCAAAACCTTATGGAAATTGTCTAAGAACTCTTAGGGATCCTTAGAAGTTTTACCACCAAAGCGAGTGGGAAACAACTTGGTGAACTTGTCCAACCTCTTCACCCCTCGGCAAATATCGCGGATCCCTCCCAGTGCTGTGTAGCAATAACATGATGAAATGCTCTAACTGGTGGAATTTTTGGAGTCTGATATCCATGAGCCACCTTTGTAGTAGGATTCTAGGCCCCTCCCCTAACCTAATATATGGTTGGTGCCATAGGGAACACACCAGCCTTCGCCACACTCTCCATAAGGCCAACCAGGCGGACTAGGAGTCCTAAAGTACTGGGGTAGCAATGAACCCCTCTAGGACCTGAGCTAGTCCAACTAGTGCAGTCTAAATAGGGGTCTCCTCACCCTGCACGATCTGATTCTCTGCAATAGGTGTTGTTGCACATACTCTGGGCTGAGCTTGTTGCAATAGATCTGATTCTCTACCATGTTTTCGTACGTTAGAGTACGTTGTAAGTCAACTGATGTAAGCTCAGAAATGAGATCATCTTTGAAATTATATAAAGTAAGTTAATCATGTTACCATGGAGGTTACAAATATTTAATATCATGAATAACAAGCACCAAGAGGGTTGGAAGACTTAGAAGCTAAACGAATTGAAGAAAATAAGTCTCATCAAAAGTCGACCAGTTGGGAATGTTATAACATGTACTTTTGAGGGGAGGCTAGGGTGATTAATATTATAAGGAGGTTATTCTATGAGTTATTTTAGTCATATCATAGTCGTGTGTTATGTTTTGAAGTCAAATGAGTTGTGGAACAAACATTTACAAAGGTCATCACAAGTTACATTCATAAATATGCTGAAAATTAGGTCAAATATAGCTGAGCGTTTCTACCAATATACTTGGAGTTACTTAATGATCCACATATAAGATTTACTATCTATGAGTCTAGTATCTAATTCATTAAACCGTTCATTGATACGACATCGGAGTAGAGAGATATTTGCAGTTTGGCGAGACTGCGCAGACTACATAGGTGACAAGTAGGTGTGTCACTAAAGCTTTTTGAGAAATACATTTAGTGTGCTATATGATGTCTTTTTGGGACATATTATATACCAAATTGAAGGTCTTGGAATTTAGTTTCTAACATTCTTAGCTGATCGTTCATACGACATCCGGATAAAAAGATATAAGCGTCGGAAAAAGGGCCAATGCTAGGGTGCCAAGCTAACACTTCTTTGACTTTTCAAAGTTGATATATATATATATATATATATATATAT